>JASANB010004261.1:0-151315 GCA_030248155.1 Sabatieria punctata
AAAACCGTGAACCAACCGAATAGCAAGGTCAATTGGGTTAAAACCAGGGCAAAGCAATTAATGAATCTAGTCTAAGAAGTTTAAAGAGCAAGTGAAACCTTACTCTGACGGCCTATCGTACACAGTCAGCTCACGCGTTAGAACAGGTTAATATTTTTATTGTATGCATTTTCTATTCTATAACAAACAGTTGTGTGGCAAATAGTCACACAAGAAAGCGATACATTAATGCCATAGTTCACCCACCGGTGGATTTTCGGATTTTTTCAATAATATTTTCTGTCTTGAGTAGCTTACGATTATGACCAGCTCACCAAACCGCTGAAAGCATACCAAGAATGAAGATATTTTTGATGTCAAGCGTTAGACAGATCGTTTCTCCTGGTTTCCCACCTTTTTGCCCCAACAAAATTATAGAGTAAGATGACCACGCGATTCACTTTTGAACATTCGTTTGTGCTTTTTCTTACTTTATTTATTTCTATAAAATTTGTGTCATTCTATTTTTAGAAAGATACCAAATGATTAGCATTGGAATTACAATCAGAATGAGGCGGACTCGAACCCGTTACGTGTCATGCGCCGCGTGCACGGGAGCCGAGATACTTACCAATACACCACAGACGCAGGACAGACAGGACATTCAATAGGCAGGCTCAAAATAGTCAAATCCTTCTAGGGGCTGCGTTTCAAAGCCAGGCAATCGGCCGTTGCTCATGTAAAGTCGACATTGGTTGGTTTTTAGGTTGTAACTGAAACTGCCGCACAGATAGGTGTGAGAGCAGAGAATTGCACACTGGGCTCTGGTGGCTGTACTGGCTTCCTGTCCAAGTTGGGTGGAACCATCACCCACACGGTCTCTGGCAAGCAGATTGTACCGTCGGTACGACGGTTCATCTAGAAAATACATACATGCTACTCGCCCAACATCGGAATTTCATGTTCAAGTCCATCGTCTAAAAACCTGGACAATAGGTTCAGGTTCAAGTCCATTGATATTTCCGAAAACTGTAGAAATTTTGCGCTACTTGCAACTTTCTGAGCTATAATCCCTTCTACTGGCAGTGAAAAACATAATCAGACTTTAAAGAGAAGTGTTCTTTCGTTTTCCAACATCTTCAGTTTGAAAAATAGATGTAGAACATCTAATCATTAAAAGTTTGTGCAATCCAACCGAAAATTTTACAAATTTTGCCTAAAAAATTGCACTCAAAATATGAACCTGATGATTGATTACATGCACTAAAACGGAACAGGTTCAAGTCCGGCTGAAATAAAATAGGTTCAGGTTCAGGTTCAGCTCCATAAATTTCAGGTTAAAACCTACTAATAGATCCAGGTTCAGTTGGACTTGCCAACATAACTGTTCAGTATGGAAAACTGAAGTACAGAAACAAACAGTCTTGCTTTTAGATTTAGTTGTTCTTACCGTACTGGCATATGTAAGGAACCGCACTGCCAGCGCTACCATCCCCAACTCCGAGTTGGCTAATGTAGCCATAAATTTGGTTTACGCCTCCAGCATCGTTCGGTTCGTTTGGATTCCAAAATAGCAGCAGTGCCATTTTCGATCTCTTCCCCGGAGCCACCCAGGCCCAGCCTTCAGCAGGCGCTGCCGGCGATACAACTTGTTTCAGCCCAATCCAGGTGGCTGTGTTCTCGAACTAAAACACATCTTTATTTATAGTCCCTAAGTACTCAGTCTTACTCTCTGGTTCAACCTATTGTATGTACTGTATGCCGCGTCGGTGGCTCAGTGGGTAGCTCGCTGCCTCTGAGTCACGGCGGCCGCTGCATCCCTAGTGGTTGTAGTGGTTCATCCTCTCGGCGTGGCAAGTTTCTTGCTGCAAAGAGTTGGTCGTCGGCACAACGCCAGGCCACCGAAAGCTGGTTACAGCGAGTAGATAAAATGGGAACCAACTGGATCTGCCATAGCACCGAAGCCGCTCCTACAGCATGCCAACTTGGAGAAAGATCAATGACGTCAAGTGCTGGCTGAGACGACACAAGGACCGGTTTAGTCCTCTTCGGCCGGGCAGTGGACGCTGTCAGCACTATGACGTCAATGCGCCAGGCGCTCTCTTAGTAACCTGGCGCCCAACAACATGGCTAGAGTGGCTTGGCAGTGATAGAAGGGAAACGTCCGAGATGACGAAACACGGGGGTTGCGCAATGGATCGCAAGGTCTGAGCGTAGGGCTGTAAAAGCCCCCCCCCGCACATCGGATCGGATCGGATGTACTGTATGTCTGAGTTCTAACCAAAAAGTTGTTGCTTTTGTCTCTAATACAAGCCCATAAGCTTCTATTTGTTCTAACTTTCTTGACTATACAAATCAGGGAGCGTGCAAAAATTACGTAATGGCATTAGGGGAGGGGGTTTGTCAAATGATTACTAATCATTACGGTGGGAGGAGGGGGTTGGTGACATTTGACATCTTATCAACAGTTGTAAGGTATTACGTATAACTATCGACTCTATCTTTTATGACTATAGATCATGAGTCAAGTGACATTACATGGCAGCAGCTCTAAAATCCATGATAAAACACTTTGGTTTCATCTCTAACAAAAAGCCACCATATGATGGCTTCTATGTAAAACAAAGACTATACGTACCTGTACGTAGTTGTAGCTCATCAATAAAGAAAACTAAGAAAATTAGCAATTGTTACTGTATACAAACGTCATTTTTCATAGAATTGAACGCAAAAATTTCAGCACTGACTGTTCAAAAAATTCTAATTTCGCGGGGTTGCCAAATTTTAATTAGGTAGTTAGGTGAGGGGTGTTCAGGAAATTAATACGGGCGATAATCAGGGGGAAGGGGGTCCGAAAATGGTCTAAAATACCATTACACATTTGTTCACGCCCCCTAAGGCATTTACAGTTCCATCCGTGAACTTCTCCTTAAGTTTGTCCAAAACCGGTTTGTCAATCACGTGTGCCAAGTGTCCGCCTGGAAACTGGTTGCAGGAAGTGTGGGCCTGTTCCCAGGTTTTCTTGTTGGCTCCTCCGATAGACACATAGCAAGAGTGCCCGAAATAGACCGAGTTGGCAGTGGACAGACATTTTTGGTAGAGTTCTGAAAATTAATAACGTTGTGGTCGATGTACGTGCGAAAATATTCTTACGATCGACAAAATCGAAGCCCAATGCTTCTATCTCAGTCAGACACTTAACGCAGTTTATGGTATTGACAACTTATATGGTATCCCCACGTTCGCGGATACCGTATATGGTGCCACTAGCCTAAGCTCCGGTACCATATATGGTACCAGCACCATACTGTATATGGTGTCGGCACTATAAACGGCGTTAAGTGCCTGACTATATCGTGTTTAGACAGTTGCCTTTGAAAACCCGGTGATTTACAAAAAGGTTGAAGATAGATAGAAGGATAGATAGATGGATAGAAGGTTTACCTGACCAAGTAGGTCCAAAGTCAGTTGAGATAGCTAGAGCTATGAGCACAGTAGCCAGCAGGGTTGTATATTTTTCCGAAAAAAACCTCGGCCTGTTTTTTTCTAGTTTTTTTCCGGTTTTTTTCCGGTTTTTTTCCTAAATCGCGGAAAAAAACTCCAGCCCAAGTTCTGAGTATCCTAGGCTGGTTTTATGATTCCTAACGCTTTCTAGCGCCTTCCTCAGTCTTGTTAGACCAGAAATACACGTGTTACACTGATATAAATCACGAAACAGGCATGAAACAGTGCCTGAGAGGTTCCATAAATAACGCTATATGCAAATTTTCTTACAGCAGTTTGCATTTTTGTTTTTTCATGCCAAATTTGGTCTTTTTTTTGTTGTTTTTCTAACAGTTTTGAGTCAGTATGGCCTATTATACATAGCAAAAGTCCATTTTTTAAACGAAAAATGACGTAAATTAGCTATTTTTAGCTTGAGTTTTTTTCCGCGATTTATGTTTTTTTCCGACCCTTAGGAAAAAAACCGGTTTTTTTCCGAAAAAAAACAGTTTTTTTCCAGTGTTTTTTCCCACCTCACATCCCTGCCTGACTAGCCAGTAGTAATACACTCAACGTATTATGGACAGGCATACTATTAATTTAACTTCAAGCCCTTCTGTGGCCCACCAGGCCGCGATTTGTTGCTTTGCCAACAAGCCCCAACCAACTTCAAAGCACGAGTTTAATGGTCAGTTTGTCTATGTCGATGTCGTGAAGTTTTAATTCATTCATACAAGCCACAAATTCTATTTAGAAGTTGACAGCATTAATTTATTTTGGATCAAACATAAAAATAAAATAGTTGTCAAACAGCTTATCGGCACTTCTTTTTGCAGGTTTCAGTCTGTTTGTTGCAGCGCTTGCATTTCGGCTTGCCATACTTGCACTTTTTCTTCCGTGCGCACTTTACGAATGCTCTCAGGCACTTCACAGTACCTGCAAATTTATATTTAGTTTCTATTTAAACTTTCTCGGCATAGATTCAGTTAGACACTTGACCCCATACAGGTCTACTGCTTAATTTCAGCGAAAATTGTCTTTAGAGGCACTTCTAGTTCTAGGTGAATGCCATGGAAGAATCCAATCAACAGTACCCCATATACGCATGCATGTAACAGCTCTGGGCCGACCTGGGGGTAGGGGGGTTCCCTCAGATGGGGGGTAGAGGGCGGCGTTTCGCCCAGAGGGGGGTCCCAAATTTCAAAAAGCTCCAAAACGCCTGGAAATTCGTTTTTAGCACGTTTTTTTCAGTAAGGACGCTAAAAATCACTATTTTAAGCTGCCAAATAGCGTTTTAGAGCTAAAGACAAGCAAAAAATGACAAAACGGGCTTCCAAAAACACCGATTTCTCTTAAATATAAGCAGTGGAGACGCCAAATTCGGTTTCCAAAGGCTTTTTAAGCGAATTTTAGGCTAAAAATTGGTTATTTCTGAGCCAGTTTGTTAGTACTGGAGCCACTACCGGAGTTTTCCACTTATAAGACCTGGTCTTATAACTGGAAAATGCCCAAATTTAAGGTCATTTTTGGCGCCCTTTTGAAGACCATGGTCTTATAACTGGAAAATGTTATTTCGCTTCAAAAAGCGGATTTATGACTAAACATTAAATTGATCTTGACATAGATGGTTGTTCCTGGAATTCCTGACCATTTTAAAGTTAATTTGTAAAACTTTCTTTTAAATTTTTCAAGGAAATAGTGTTGAAGCATAGCAGAGTACTGTATTGTGTCGAAAACAAAAACCAGAATATCATGTTTTACATTCGAATGTACTTCTCTCCTTGTTTTCTAACGATAGACAGCTTTTGTTCACTTTAAAACATTTACTTGCGTGTTCAAATTGGCCAATTTAACTAAAGACCATGGTCTTTTAACTGGAAAATGGATGTCAACGAACTTAGTTTTCAGACCACCTATTAGAAGACCATGGTCCTATAACTGGAAACAAAAACCTATTTAAAGACCATGGTCTTCTAACTATGGTGGTCTTATAAACGGAAATCTCCGGTACTACGTAGTACTTGCATTTTTTGGGTCGGGGGAGGTCCCTTAACCTCTCTCGGGGGCTGGTGAGGGTGGTTTGGCCTTTCCAGCTGGGGGGCTAACCCCAAACCCCCTAGTACATGTATGCTGGTGGGAGTCAAACTGATAGATCTAACAAGGGGTCTGGGGCTGGGTCACGTCACCATATATGGCACCAGCACCATTGCCATGGGTAGGGGTATGGTGTCTGTACCATAAACGGCGTTAAGTGCCTGACTGCAATAGGGTAAAGAAGTTTGTTTTTGACATTAGCCCACAGGATATATATTGGAAGTGATTGTGTTTCTGTGTAGAAACTTTAAAGAGCAAGTGAAACATTACTCTAACGGATTACAGTCTACCTCAAGATATCAAGCGCTTAGCAGTCAGGAAAATGACCGTACACGTAACAAATAGGTCAGCCTACGAAAGGAGAACGTGCTGAACTGGGCAGGGAAATTGTGCCCAAATTTCTCGGGTCACGTAGGTAGATACAAGGTATACATGTAGCTGGGTGTTTGGCTGGGGGAGAAGCCGGCACAGTTGGTGTAGTGGTTTAGGCCGCATAGCCACTGTGCGCGACACCACCCAGACCACCAAAATCTGGTGACAGTGAATAGATAAAATGGGAACCGACTGGATATGCCGTTGCACAGAAGCCACTCCACAAAGCATGCAGCGTAGGAGAAGAAGATCTACGATGTCAGAAGCTGTCTGAGAAACCAACTATGCCGGGAGCCCTCTGGAATATGGGGCACCGGCGGCCGTGGGGAGCTGTCAGAATCATGGCATCAACACGCCGGCCGCCCTCCTGGTGACCGGCACCCAGCAGTATGGCTAGGAGTGGCTGGCAGTGAAAGAAGGCCAACTACCGACCGAGATGATGAATCACGGGGTAGTGAAATGGACCACGAGTCTGATCGTAGGCCGTAAGCCCCCCCGCAAAGTCGGATCGGATCGGATCGGATCGGATCGGATCGGATCGGATCGGATCGGATCGGATCGGATCGGATCGGATCGGATCGGATCGGATCGGATCGGTAGCGGTAGTTAGGGTGTGTGAAAGAATAGTAGAAATGCTCCTACACTGAAATCGCGTTTTCTTGACACTTCGTTTTTCAGCATTGGTCAGTTGGAACTCAAGATGGACAGCGGAAACAGTGAGAAGAATAAAAATCATAACCAAAAACAGTTGCGACTGCTTCATGCTGTAGAGTTTAGGTTAGAAAGCGGTGCAATAGAGAAGTTCAGGGTTGGACTAGAGCGCTGTTGACTATACTTTAGCTAATCTGTAATGCAGTAAAGTTGACTAGACTACCCACAATTAATTCTGCATAGCACCACTGTCCTGTTTAGAATTCTTTTACAGGCTACAGACAGTTTTTTTTTCAAATAAATTCACGTAAAGCGCATTCTACTTACTGTACGTTTGTAATCTCTGAAAAGAGGGTAGTTTGAATACAAATCAATTTCAAATTTTACAGAACATGAGCCAGCGTATAAAAGACGCTTGAGGCCGGTCTTCGCGAAATTAAGAATAGCCACGCTATTTTCCGCCATTCTTTTTACGGAGTAAAAAATTAAACGACGAAGATCGCGAACATAAAAATGAAAAATGCAAAGAACAAGCAGAATAGGTATTTTAGGAAGGCAACGTATTACCTTAGGAATCGAATGAAGCTTAGCTGCTCCTACTACCTAACCACTCCTTTCTCTCTCCTACTCTGCACTGCTGCCGCCGACCGAAGTGAAGAAACGAATAAAAATAATAAAAAGAATAGTTGTTAGCCAGCTTAGCCCTTTCAAGTACAGAATGACTTTTTTGACTGCGTGTATTATGCGAATGCAATGATTCCTTCCTCAACCAGCTCATTCCTCTGATTGAATCCGATAAAAATAGTTTTCGTTATTTTTCTTTATTTTCCCCTCCCTCCAGCGTTGAGCGCTGCGTAAGATCAGCGGCGTAGTTTACGTAGCATACAGTAGCTTAGATTGTGCATCGCGACAGTAAATCGTAGTTCAAATTGTACAGGGTGTGCCAAAAAAAAACAACCCAGCAGATTTTTCGCTGTAGCAACCGCAAATCTCAACCGATTTGAATGAATCCTTTTTTAAATGAAAGATAAATAAATTCTTGAAAGATTGATGTAACGTTTATTAATGTATTCTGCTTAGTTCCTGAGATATTCACTCTCAAAATCAAAACTGTGATTTTGGCAGTGAACAAGAGGGAATTTTTATTATTCCGCTAAACTTCGTAATAAAACGGATTCCTGCTACTGTTGAGGGCTATTGGAGGCTTTACCGGTGACACATAAACTCGGTTCACTTCAACAGTAAAGTGTCATTAGCCCCCAGCAGTAGGAATCTGCTTTATTATGAAGGGCAACGGAATCGCTCTTGTTCTTTGCCAAAATCTGTTTCTGACTTTGAGGGCAAATATCTCAAGAACTAAGCAGTGAATCTCAATAAAAATTGCACCAATCTTTGAAGAATTTATCAATCTTTCATTCAAAAAAGGATTCATTCAAATCGGTTAAGATTCATGGTTGGAAAAGTAAACAATCTGCTGGGTTTGTGTTTATCACTCTTGTTCACTGCCAAAATCTCTGTTTTGAATTTGAGGGAAAATATCTCAGGAACTAAGCAAGCTATCTTAATAAACGTTACATCAATCTTTCAAGAATTTATTTATCTTTCATTTAAAAAAGGATTCATTTAAATCGGTTGAGATTTGCGGTTGCTACAGCAAAAACTCTGCTGGGTTGTTTTTTTTGGCACACCCTGTATATCCCACTACTAGATAATCAAAGAAAGAGTGACGTTCAGAGATTACAAGCTATGCGCACATGGACTGTAGCAACAGTTGCGATATCTTGCATTTTAAATGAACATTTTAAACTGAAGCAACAGTACCTGTTCATTTTACGAATCAGTTTTTCTCTTGTCTCACATTTCTTATGTAGTGGCTGATAAATTTTCAGGAAAAATGTCAGCTTGTTGGCTTGCAGTTGTTATTCGTAAATTTCCCTTTAGGTGAGCTGAACGGAGAAATCGTTTGTTTCTACCGGTGGAAGTGTAGTGATGCGTTGACAGCACTAAATTGTTCATAAATACAGGGCTACTGTAGTGTACATTGAATGACTATATGTAGTGTATTACGATACGATGCCATTTGATAGTGGTCAAGCTTTTGTTGTCCACTTTGCAACCCAGATTCTTGAACGCTCCCTGAGGGCGCTTGGCGCTTCTCTCACTACCCGCCCACAAGTCATTCACCACTGATCCATGCCAGTAAGTAATTATGAGACCTCTTTTAGTCTTTAGGTCTAAGAACCAGACATAAGCTCTGGCAACTTCCTCGCAAACTTCTAAGAATAGTGGTAGGTGTGCTTACCGGTCATTGTGGACTTAATAAGCACCTAAGGACTATTGGAGTGGCAGCGGACTCTCTCTGTGCGCTTTGTGCGGAAGAAGAAGAAACCGCCTTTCACTTTCTAGGACAATGCTTTGCCTTAGTTGCAATTCGAAAGCGTAGCCTAGGGGGTGACGTTATGTCACCTGAGCATATTAGAAGTTGTGAGCTCAGAGATCTCCTGCGTAGGGATGGGCACGTAAATTAATTTTCGTAACGCGTAACGTAAATTAAGCGCCGATTTTTAATTTACGTTACGTTTAACAATTATAGTAATTAAAAAAATCCGGATACGGAAATTAAACGAATACGAAAATTAAAATTTAGCAATACGTAAATTAATTTCCGTACATGAATTAATTTACGTTCCTAGCGCAAAACAGATTTTTCAGTTGAATCCTGAGCCCCCCGCATTGTTTTGTTGTATTATAGACATATTTTTGGTTACTACTGAATCTCAAATGCGACTTTTAAGGCTAATTTTTCGAAACTTTTTCGCACAGAAGCGAATCCTACTGTTCGAACTGCTAAACCGGTAAATTTCGGTCACTTTTATAGTCGGAATATCCTTTAGATACGTTTTTGAAGGCTTGAATTTGTCAATATGTTATCTCCCTGTATAAGAAAATAAGCAGAAAAGCCAGGAAGAGGAAACTATAAATTCATGTGTAGGTGTTGTACTACTGTTGGAAAGTTCGGGGTTCAGGTTCAAGTCAAAGCCAACATCGAAATTTCAGGCTCAAGTCCATCGTCTAAAAAACCTGGACAATAGGTTCAGGTTCAAGTCGACTGATATCTCCAAAAACTGCAGAAATTTTGCGCTGCTTGCAACTTTTCTGAACTACGTATAAGCCTTTCTATTGGGAGTGAAAAAATAGATCAGACTTTACAGGGCAGTGTACTTTCGTTTCCTGACATTTTCAGTTTGAAAATAGGTATAAAAACATGAACTCTTTAAAATTTTGTGCAATCCAACCAAAAATTTTGTATAGTTTGCCTAAAAAGTGCACTCGAAATTTGAACCTATTGAGAAAGTCCAATAAAACGGAACAGGTTCAACTATGGCTGAAATAAAATAGGTTCAGGTTCAGGTTCAAGTCCACAAATTTCAGGTTAAAGCCTATTTATAGAGCCAGGTTCAGTCGGACTTGCCAACAGTATGTTGTACATTTAAGATGCATTCAAACAGAGAAGTGAAATTACATAGTTTTCTTCACTACTAATCTTATACGTAAGTATTGTCATACAAAGCAAAGAAACCGTCAGTGTAGATAGGTAGACTACAGTCTGTAGCACGTACGTAATTGGCCAGTTTCCGCGCAGTTATTAAACCCTCAGCAGCTACAGCAAAATCAGCCAAAAAACATACTGTACCCACATTTCTTTCCTTCCTTTTGATGTGAAGTTAGATTTCAAAAATACGAATGCAATTGCAATCGAACAAACATAGAATTAAAATTTGCATTGCATACAGTTCATTTTTATGATATTTTTCCGCGATATTCGATTGCTACTACCTACTAGCGATTTTTGAGGAAAAACGAAAATTAATTTACGTTTGGCTGGAATCTTATTCGTTACAATGTTACGGAAATTAATTTACGTAACGCGTTACAGCAAGAAATTGGCCGTTTTAATTTCCGTAACACGTTACGATTACGGAAATTAAAATCTGGTAAAACAGAAATAACGTGTACGTAAATTACCGATTTTAATTTACGTTGCCCATCCCTACTCCTGCGATTCATCAAACAATCTACACTGTGAAGTAGGGTAGGCTGGCCTCTTCTGCGAGAAACACACCAGTACCTCAATGACTCTAATTACATTAGACGAAACCGAAACGACTCAGCGAGACGCCTACCTAGCCTTTCCTACACACGCTACTAGACCTGCGTCCGTCCGACCAAAGGCCCAGCTACTACAGCTACAGTGTAAAGCGGGCCGCCCAACCACTCCACAGCTCGTCTTTTTCTTTTATCATTAATGAGAGGCAAACAAAATTCAACGGCAAAAGTAGTCACGTGACAGAACAGAACTGGCAGTGAGCATACAACCTGGGCATCCAGCGCAAATTAGCGCACATTAAGAAAGTTCAAATTACCGATTTGACATACACCCCCTGGGTAGGGATGGGCAACGTAAATTAAAATCGGTAATTTACGTACACGTTATTTCTGTTTTACCAGATTTTAATTTCCGTAATCGTAACGTGTTATGGAAATTAAAACGGCCAATTTCTTGCTGTAACGCGTTACGTAAATTAATTTCCGTAACGTCGTAACGAATAAGATTCCAGCCAAACGTAAATTAATTTTCGTTTTTCCTCAAAAATTGCTAATAGGTAGTAGCAATCGAATATCGCGGAAAAAAATATAATGAACTGCATGCAATGCAAATTTTAATTCTGTGTTTGTTCGATTGGAATTGCATTCGTATTTTTGAATTCTAACTTCACACCAAAAGGAAGAAATGCAATGTGGGTATGTTTTTGGCTGAATTACTGTAGCTGCTGAGGGTTTTATAACTGCGCAGCAACTAGCCAACTACGTATGTACTACAGACTGTAGTCTACCTACCGCACACTGCACTGATGGTTAAACGTATGACAATACTTACATATAAGATTAGTAGTGAAGAAAACTATGTACCTAACTTCACTTCTCTGTTTGAATGCATTTTAAATGTACAACATGCTGTTGGCAAGTCCGACTGAACCTGGATCTATTAATAGGTTTTTAACCTGAAATTTGTGGACTTTAACCTGAACCTTAACCTATTTTATTTCAGCCGGAGTTGAACCTGTTCCGTTTTATTGGACTTTCTCAACAGGTTCAAATTTCAACTGCAATTTTTAGGCAAACTATGTAAAATCTTCGGTTGGATTGCACAAAATTTTAAAGATTTTATGTTTTTATACCTATTTTCAAACTGAAACTGTCAGAAAACGAAAGTACACTGCCCTGTAAAGTCTGATGCATGTTTTTCTGCCAGTAGAAAGGCTTATAGCTCAGAAAAGTTGCAAACAGCGCAAAATATCTACAGTTTTTGGAGATATCGGTGGACTTGAACCTGAACCTATTGTCCAGGTTTTTTACAAGATGGACTTGAACCTGAAATTTCGATGTTGGCTTTGACTTGAAGCTGAACCTATTTTTCAACTACTGTTTTAAAAGTATACCCAAAAATACCCATACTTGGGTACACTTGAGTATTTTTGCTGGTACTTACCCGTACCCATGCTCAAGTATTTTTTGGAATACTTACTCGTACTTACCCATCATTTTACTATGATACCCAAGTATTTTGTTTTTCTCAGGTGATTATAAAATGGGAAATATTTTCAATTTCGGCGCTTTGTGCGTCATAAAAGAAAAGCTCGAAAGCACATGCTGCGCACTTTAGTGGTGCGTACGGACGTAGCGCAATAAGGGGCAAAAGGTAAAAAACACCAGTGTACCGGAGAAAGATTGTAGCATCGAACCGCATTCTTACTCTGCGCTGGCTAGTTAGGCGTATACCTTTTAGCGTTGTTCCGAATTTACGCTACGGTTTGGTTCATGAAATGCCGGTCTTGTTGTTGAAATAGCACCAACTTAAAAAAATCTATTGTACATTTTATTTTTCACAGCTCACAAGGCTGTTTTTAGATCTGATTTGGGAGTTGAATCTAGTCAAGTTGCGCTACCGGTTAAGTGGACAGAAGCGGTCCTTCTACGGAAAATTGTTGGCAAAGTCGTCTCAGCTTGCTAGTTCAACCAGTGGTAGCAAAGGCCTTACTGAAATGATTGAGCAGAGTTGTCAAATTATGTCAAAGATTATATTCCTGAAGAAAAACGTGGAAGCTTTAGACTCCATAAAACGGTGGAAGCAAAAAGCTTGCACTTACCCCCGGCTCTATAAGGTTGCGACTCATGTGTTATCTGTTCCGGCATCATCTGCTTTCATTGAACGTGTGTTTTCTCAGTCTAGTATCTGTTTAGCTAAGCGCAGGCACCGCTTAGGGCCTCAGAACCTCGAGAACGAATTGATGTTGAAGGTGAACCGTCAGATTGTTGCAGTAGCTATTTGTTAGATTAAATTCTTCCTTCTATGTCGTTTGTAAGATCAATAAAACTCTTCTGTTTCATGCAAATATGTAAACTTTGCCCATTTTCATTTATTATTCGATTTTTTGCAATTATCTGCCTGGAAAATACCCAAAAATACTCATACTCGAGTACACTTGGGTATTTTTGGCAATACTTACTCGTACTCGTACCCAAAAATTGGGCACCTCAAAATACTTACCCGTACCCAAAATGGGTACGTTTTGTGATACTTTTAAAACAGTATTTTCAACCCTGTACTTTCCAACAGTAGTACAACACCTACACATGAATTTATAGTTGCCTGGCTTTTCTGCCTATTTTCTTATACAGGGAGATAACATATTGACAAATTCAAGCCTTCAAAAACGTATTTACAAGATATTTCGACCGTAAAATTGACGAAATTAACCGGTTTAGCAGTTCGAAGAGTGGGATTGGGCTTCTGTGCGACAAGGGCGAAAAATTTTCGAAAAATTAACCTTAAAAGTCGTATTTAAGTTTCAGTAGTAACCAAAAATATGCCTATAATACAACTAAACAATGCGGTGGGCTCAGGATTCAACAGAAAAATCTGTTTTACGCTAGGAACGTAAATTAATTCACGTACGGAAATTAATTTACGTATTGCTAAATTTTAATTTTCGTATTCGTTTAATTTCCGTATCCGGATTTTTTTAATTACGGTAATTGTTAAGCGTAACGTAAATTAAAAATCGGCGCTTAATTTACGTTACGCGTTACGAAAATTAATTTACGTGCCCATCCCTACCCCTGGGTAGGCCGCTGACTCCCCACCCGTACCATCACCGATTTTCAACGGTCTGGCTTGCCACACCAAGTGCGTCAAATGTGCAGTCGCTATGTAAAATTTCGGGCTTGTCCTGGCTTGGCTTTGGCTTTGTTGCACTTAGATTCAACATTAGGCTTACAGTACAAACTTTGAAAGCATCCAATTATCCATCATCCACGGAATCTAACAAACGGGCCAGCGCTAAACCTTATGCAGGTGAGGTCACGGCAGCCGGCACAGTTGGTGCAGTGGTTCAGGCCACATGGCCACTGTGCGCGACGTGGTGCGCTCATCCACTCGGCGGGGCAAGTTTCTTGCCGCAAACAGTTGGTCGTCGGCATAAACCTGCACCCAGGCCACCACAAGCTGGTTACAGCGAGTAGGTAAAACGGGAACCAACTGGATCTGCCGTTGTACCGAAAGCCGCTCCAAAAAGCATGATGCGTTGGAGGGAAGATCAACGACGTCTGGAGCCGTCTGAGAAACCACCAATAAGGCCAATACCGGTTTAGTGCCAGTGGCCGGGCGGCCGTTGGGAGCTGACAGCACCATGGCCAGAGTGGCTTGTCAGTGAAAGAAGGGCAAACGTCCGAGATGACGATATCAGGGGTCACGAAATGGACCGTGCAGGTCTGATCGTAGGGCTGTACCCCCGCCAGATCGGATCGGATCGGATCGGATCGGATCGGATCGGATCGGATCGGAGGTGACGGAAATTGGCCACCTTAGTGAGCAATTCGGCACAGCCAGTCCTCAAACTAATTTCCGTGCCTCACGGAAAATCGTAAGGTTTCCATAGTTTGTACTGTATGTAGTCCTAGGTGCGGACTTATGCTTTTATGGGAACCATTGTTGAATCGCAAGCAAAGAAGAAAGAACTAAACACAGTATTGCAAGTTATGCCACGTTCAAGGTACCAGTCAAAATTGTTCATTCGACTAATTTCCGATAAACGATCATGTGCGTCGAGTGTATCCTGTTGTTATAGAGATCGCTAAGGGGTTTTGCATTATAAGTGGTAGTGCACGTCCATTCGCTCGTTGGATCATGCGTTCTATCTCTGGCTTGGTCAGCATTGCAATATTAACTAAGTTGTCCTGCCAAAGTAAGCACTGTCTTTTTTCTGTTGATTTAGTAGAAAGGTGTTGATCGAATTTGCAATGTGTATAGCACAATAATAAATAATCTTACATCTAAATTCTTTAGTAGAGCAGCAATGTTCTTCCGCGAGTGCTAAAACTACGTATTACAACAGCTCTGAACGCATTTGCTACGCACTTGAGTATCTCGCTGATATAAGAGCTGGCAGCAGATGTGAGCAGCTACCGAAGGGAAGACTCCTGACCGAAGTTCATCCTGAGAAACTTTCTGAAATCGTAAACGCCTTGCGTTTTGTGCCGAGCAGTAATACACTCAGTGGAATTGCTTGTATGAGAGATGATTTCAAACCGGGTCAAGTATTTACTGTCAAGGGACACATACCTCATGTGGATAACCCTGATTGGTCAAACTACAACCATTCAGCGTAAGTGGCTTCTGCTCCATAATTTATACACACATTCCAAACTTTTCTAAAGATATACAGGGTGATTCACATATTCCGCCAGGTTTCACAAGCTCAGAACTTTTTTATTTAAGGACCGAACCGGCTGATTTTTTGATATGATGTGTGGACACACTTCGCATTTTAATGTTTCAAATTTCAACAAATTCCATACGCTACGTCACTAGTCATGCACTTCAACGTGGTGGTCACTGTTTTCACGCTTTTCCGAATCTTGTTGGACAGACTGCCCTCTTCAATCAGCCATTCATGCCACCAGAGGATGCTGGTATTTCTTGGAGGCTCGCGTTCTATCCCAATTTGCAGGCGAAACAATGTCAATGCTTTTGGTCCACTCAAACTGCACAGCGCATTTTGCACGTTCCTTCACCGAAAAAGCTATCACAACTGCTAAAAATGTCGGTTTGTGTTGAAAAGTGAATAAAGCGTCAACCCACTATAGTTTAAGAATCTTTTCAACACTCAAACCAGGGATGTGAGGTGGGAAAAAAACACCGGAAAAAAACTGTTTTTTTCCGGAAAAAAACCGGTTTTTTTCCTAAGGGTCGGAAAAAAACATAAATCGCGGAAAAAAACTCAAGCTAAAAATAGCTAATTTACGTCATTTTTCGTTTAAAAAATGGACTTTTGCTATGTATAATAGGCCATACTGACTCAAAACTGTTAGAAAAACAACAAAAAAGACCAAATTTGGCATGAAAAAACAAAAATGCAAACTGCTGTAAGAAAATTTGCATATAGCGTTATTTATGGAACCTGTCAGGCACTGTTTCATGCCTGTTTCGTGATTTATATCAATGTAACACGTGTATTTCTGGTCTAACAAGACTGAGGAAGGCGCTAGAAAGCGTTAGGAATCATAAAACCAGCCTAGGATACTCAGAACTTGGGCTGGAGTTTTTTCCGCGATTTAGGAAAAAAACCGGAAAAAAAACCGAAAAAAAACTGGAAAAAAACAGGCCGAGGTTTTTTTCGGAAAAATATACAACCCTGACTCAAACACTAGCCTAATCGCGCACAAACCAAATATATTTAGGGCCAATGTTGGAAATTTCAGTTTGCGGTAGAATTGCCCGTTTTCTGGCATTTCGTGACGAAATAAGCTGAAATTTTAAACAGTAAAATGCGAAGTATATCCACATATCATACCCAAAAATCAGCCGATTCGGTCCACAAACAAAAAAGTTCTGAGCTTGCGAAACCTGGCGGGATATGTGAATCACCCTGTATAACGAACGAAACTACTAGGCTGTCTGAAAAATGGAAACATTTCTTTCTGCTGTCATTTCCTCAAACCGTGCCCAAAATATCTGAAATTCCGTGCATACATACAGTATATACTACTGTTATTTTACAATAGTAGTGTAGTAAAACAGAAGTTGGTAAAACTAGTAGTATCTTACTACCTAGTCGTAAAATAGTAGTAAAAAGTAAAATTATGAGCCAATAGTAAAGTAAAAATTAAATTAAATTAAACCAAACGTGGTCAATAATAAATAGAAATTGTATTTTTATATGTAAATATAAATAGTTATAAAATAAAAATATAAGTTTTATATAAATAGGTACTGTTTTACTAGATTTTGGTGAATTTCAGGAAAAATCTTGATCAATTTTGCACTAAAAGACGTGTTGGTGCATTTTCGTGACTCAAATTATACACATTTGTCTCTAAAGTTCTGGAAAACCTCGTATCAGGATCAAATTCAGCAACTATGTATTTGGCGCCAATTATAAGATTTTGGCATCATTGATGGAAAATGCAATCTTACCTAAGACTAGTAAAATCAGAGTAAAATAGTATGAGTAAAATTAATAGTAAAATAAAAAGTAGTGAAGTAAATAAAGGAGCTGCTTGGTAGTAAAAAAAGATTAATGTTAAATTGAAGGGCTGAATTTGTAGTAAATTTGCAAATTTGTAGTAAAAACAGCAAAAAGAAAAGTTTCCGTTTATTGATACTGTTTCTATATTTAATTGAAATTTCTCAATTTCATGTACTGTTGAATTTCTCGTGATTCGGTCAATCCTGATGCAACAAACTTTAACACATAAATTTTCCACTATTTTGGCACTTACGTTTCAAATTTGGTCAAGATTGGCGAAAATGAGGCAAAAAGAAATGTTGTCATTTTTGGGACACCCATGTAGTAAATAAAAATCCAGTAGTAAAATAACAATAGCATGCTTTGCATACTGTACAAAATGCCAAAGTCCAGAGAACTGCACTGCAGCTGCAGGTATATGTTCAAGTTTGGTGCACCAGGCTTGACGCAGAAAACTTTCATTTTTGCTGTTATTTCGCCATCATCGTTATTGTTGTTGACTGTTGTTGTCGTCACCATCTTTGCTTTGTTTCAGGAGTGTGATTTACCTGACAAAGAGAAACGAGCAAAACCAAAAAGTACGCACACCACTCAAAGTGCAAGTGATCCACAAACACGGGACTTGGTTTACGGGCAGACAAGTGCAATCTCCCAGTACAGGATTGGTAGTTAATACTTACGTTGACAAATCATCAACTGAGCCGGGCCCGTTCAACATGACTGACGATCAGAATTTCACCATGCGTATTAAACTGACTTCAAACAACAAATTTAGAGTGAGAAGAGCGAACGGGCTTCATTCTGTGCATGCATATATTTCAGATAACAGTAGACAACAGAACTTTGCGCTATGACTGGTTTGACCCTTCCAATGATCACTTTAACTGCATAGAAGCCAAGTACCGGCTTGACGGACTTTCATTCCAGATTGGCTCCCTTCAACCAGTAAAATAAAAAGGTAGAAAACCCTGGCCACCGGTTGTTTTCAGCCTACTACGCGAAACATTGACTGTTATGCGGTGGGGCTGACCAATCAGCAGGGAGCAGGATGGGCGTGGCAAGGATTTGACCAATGGTCGGCTCCAGCTAACCGAACCCAATGGCATGAAGATGAACCCAACAATCTGAACGGAGATGAGTCATTTGCTTGCGTCGATGTCAACAGCAAACGATTCCGAGACTTTTCACCACGTTTCTCTGTCTGGGCTATCTGCCAATACAGTAATAATGAATTTACATGGAACTAAAGGATAAGGTGTTATTTAGACTCTCCCAACCGAAAACACCAATTCAGGATGACTGGCCGAGAGCAGAGAGGCTCTTTCGAGTCTGTGATCAAGCAATTCAAGTCATTCAGTCAGATTGTGAGCTGTTTCCATGCATGTGAGCAGGTCTCTTCGTGTCGCAGTGTCAGTCACAGCAAACTGACCAATCAGTGTTGGTTGCATTATCATTATAAACGTGACATGGTCACTGTACCTGACAGTTTCTACTCCATTTACGATATGCATTTTGTTTTGCAGTGACTTTTAGGTTCCGTGTGTATTGTGGATGCATTGAATTGATTACTCGCAGATAGTGTATTTGTTGCATAATGTGAACATTAAGGAGTTGTTTGTTGTTGTTTTAGAGAGGTGTGCTGTGTTTCACCGTTGTGTGGTTCCTCTGCATAATCCAACTGTGTGTCTACTAAATAGTATATTGGCCAGAAGACTATCCATGTCATTTTCAGAATATGTTCAAATGGCCGCCAATCCATCAATTTCCAACCTAATGAAAAGATTTTTTAATTTTTTTTACCAAGTTATAGCCAGCTATCCATTCCCGTCTAACCGAGCCGAGCTAAGCAGAATCCAAAGAGGATTTTATCATACATGTAACAGGTCATCCGCCGAAGGGGGAGGGGGGTTGGGGTGTCTGGTGCCGGCCGGGGGGTCTGAGCAAAAATTTTGGGAGGGGGGTTGGGCACTTAAAAACGCTCAAAAATCGAAAAAATCGCCAAAAATCGCTAAATTGGGCTGAAATACAGCTAAAAAGTGCCGTTTTGTGGGCGATTTTGAGAATTTTTGTGTCTAAAATTGCAAAAAATTGCAAAAATTTGCTCACAAAATTACTTGCCAGAAAATCGGGGGGGGGGGTCAGGAAAATCGTCTCGGGGGGGGGGGGGTCTGGCCCAAGTCGGGTGTGAGGTTACGGTGTTGGCCAAAAGTGAAGACCATCCGTCTCATTTTCCGAATAAATTCAAATTACCGCCAATCCATCAGTTTTCAACCGAATGAAAAGATTATTTTCTTTTTTTGCCATCTGTAGCTGTGAGTTATGCCATTCTGAAATGAACTGACACCAATTTTCAGATGCCTAATTTAAATATACATACGTACATATCTCATGAATCCTTTATCGGGTCCGCAACCTTGCAGGTTAGGTTAGTCAATCTTTAGTTGGACTTTACATTGTAAATCCTGATGAGGTCAGCTTTACTAGCACGACTGGTTAAAACTAATTTACTTGCAGTTAAGGTGAAAAATTGGCATTGTGAAAAACTGAAAAACTGTAGTAAATTGTGTCAGCTGACTCACTCACTTTAAACTACTGTTGCTAAGTAAATTTATTTTGAATATAATTAAATTATAATTTACTTACCACATCCCCAGAGAAATATAATTAATTTTAAATTTACTTACCACATCTGAGAGAAACTTAATTTAATTATAATTTACTTACCACATTTAATTAAATTAAGTATATTAAGTATATTTAAAATAGGCCTGATTTTGGCGGCTAACATCTTCAGCTTTGCTTCCAACTAAGCAAGGATGCTATAACAGTTATCTAGAATGAAAACGAAACGGGGGTATCACAGGTTAAGTCAACAACAGACATGGACAAAGGGGGCTGAGGGGTTTATCCGCGCAGGCTCTGACCTACCGCTCCTCAGGCTACTGCTACCCCTTCAGGATTTTTTGGAAGAATGTTATGATAAAAGTATGCCCAGGTTAGGTGTGAATGAGCTCAGGAATGAGCTCAGACTAAAGCGTATTCTACTTAAGCTTGTAATCTCTGAAAACAGCTCCGTTTGAATCCAAATCCATTTCAAATTGACAAAACATGAGCTACAGTATCAAACACGCTGGGGGCGGTCTTCGTGAAATTAAGAACAGCCGCCCTATTTTCCGCCATTGTTTTTTCGGAGGAAAAAAATAAACGACGAAGATAGCGAACATAAAAAATGCAAAAGAACAAGCAGAATAGGTATTTTAGGAAGGCGACGTATTACCTTAGGAATCCATTGAAGCTTTAGCTGCTCTTATTACCTAACCACTCCTTTCTCTCTCTCCCACTCTGCAGTGCTGGCGCCGACCGAAGTGAAGAAACGAATAAAAATAATAAAAAGAAGAGTTGTTAGCCAGCTTAGCACCTTCCACGCACAAAATGACTTTTTGACTGTGTGTATTATGCGAATGCAATAATTCCTTCCTCAACCGGCTCGATTCCTCTGATTGAATCCGATAAAAAAGATTTTTCTTTTTTGTCTTTATTTTTCTCTCCAGCATTGAGCGCTGCGTAAGATCGGCGGCGTAGTTTACGTAGCTTACCGTAGTTTACGTGGCCTTATCTTTCGCGTTGAGATAATAAACCATGATGGCCCACCAAATGATCAAAGACAGAGTGGCGTTCAGAGATTACAAGCTTTGCGCACATGTGCTTTAGCTTATTTCAACCTTAAAGGAAAAAGCCAAAAAACCTTGATTCTAGCGAAAAATCGGACTTTTTGGTTTATTATCTCACCTCATCAGCCGCAGCTACCACCTCCAGCCAGCCCCTAAGATTTTGAAAATTTATCACCCCTAGCCGAAGTGTCTTTCAACAGTAATAATGACAGTTCGTCAGAATTTTTATAAGAAAGCCCCAATCTCAAGTTGCTTTCCAGTCAGTTTCTGCTTGCATCCAGAGCAGATAAAGACAAGCCTGTGAGACTGAACATATGCTATCGCATAGCAAAATTGGCTGAAAAGTACCTATAGGCACTCTTAGCTCGGTGGATAAATTGGAGTAGTTTGTTTTGTGGGAGATTAAGAGAAACAAGCGCAAAGACAAAAGGCGGTGGGCGGGCGGGCGGAAAATTGTACAGTAAGTATGCCTTGCCATTGAAAGGTATAGATACCGAAAAGCAAGTGCTCACGCAGCACTTGCATGCTGCCAAAAAGGTTCAGCAATAGCTAGGCCTATGTAAGTAAATTAAGTATATTTTAAGTAAATTAAGTAAATTATTTTTGGTAAGTATAATTTACAAATTATAATTATAATTAACTTTCCCTGTTCTCGTAAAAATTTAATTTAATTATAATTTACTTACCAAATAATTTGCTTGTATTAGTAAATTTCTAAACAATTTAATTAAAATTATAATTATAATTTACTTAGCAACGGTACTTTAAACTCCTACGTATTGTATGGTACCCTACTCTTCGGGTTGTTTTTGACCGATGACCACCAAATCAATCGGCCATTGCGCTCTCTTTCAAGTGACAAAAATTCCGTTTTCTTTTAAGTACCTGTTGAATAATAAATTATATTTTCTTGGTTATTATTCACTCTAATCATGGATTGAGAATCACAGTTGAATGTTCCATTCTCTTATACTTCAACTCTCTCTCCAGCAAGTTCCAGGAATCGTTTGTCTTATTGTAATATTCAACAGTCTTCTCTGCATTTCTGCCAGAAACGCCCAATCCACCAATTGCAAACAATCTACTGCCATCTGATACCAGTCTGAAACTGATTCTAGCCGAATTCATGGATGCCACTTTGCTCCATTTGTCTTTGACTGGGTCGTAGCGTTCGCACGATGACTGTTTCGTCGTTTCACTCCAGCCCCCGCACACATAAACAAGACCATTTAGGGCTGCAGCAGAATGGTGATGTCTTTTAATCAGCATAGCTGCAACCGGGCTCCACGAGCCCGAACTGGTGGAGTACTTTTCCACTACATTCAGGTAGCTTCCATTCCAACCTCCGATGGCAAAGATCGTTCCTTCTATTGCTACCAACGCAGGGCTGTGCTTCTTACCATTCATGGGTGCGATCCAATTCCACCTGTTTTGATAGAATCTTTCACACGAGGACAATTCCTGATCGCTGCCGATTTCCTGTTCCCCACCGCAGACGTAGATCGCGTTGTTCATCACTGTGCTGTCGTGTTGCATGCGTCGTTGCAGCAAATCAGGTCCCGATGTCAGTTTCTTGCTGGTGGGATCGAACTGGAGAACGCTGCTCAGTACCTTTCTGGCTCGAGCATCGTAGCCGCCTATTATGTAAATTTTGTGTTTCAACAGTTCTGAAGTGTGAAATCTTCTGGGCTGAGGGAGTTGAATGTTGGTTAGAGAAGATTTGATTGGATGGCTGTCTGGATAGTAGAATTCCATGGACCTGGCTGCTTGGTTATCCACACCTCCACTAATCACAAAACCAAGCGGCGGTACGGTGCTTGCTTCTGACCGCTCTAAACAGCTTTTAGCTGTACTTAGTAACCAGACCACAGTGGGAAACATTTATCTGTATGCTAGAATGTTTGGCTAATACTGTGTTTTCTCAAATTTTCAATATGTTGTTTTAGGGAAACATGTACATATGTTTACGTTTGTCAATGTGTTTGCACATCAAATCCACAGTATCTCAGAAAAATGGACACATTTCGTTTTCTTCTGCTGGGTTGTTTTTTGTCAGGACCCAGTAGGTACTTTCAGTCTATTGCTTATTAGTGCATCTAACACAAACCTTCTACTTTCCCTTGCGGGCACTTGGTTTCACTGCACAGATTGCATGACTTGCGACAGTTTTCGGCCATCCAGTCTAAATTCCTTCCACATTCGCCACGTTTATTTAGAGTCTGGCAGTTCCAAAAATAGTCAGTGCAACCTAAACTGAAAGGATAGACCAAGACAAAGGTAACTTCAAACCACCCATGTATTTTCTGCTGACAGGATGGTCGCAAAATCCACATGAGGCATTGCATTTTTCCCTCATCAAGCTTTCAAAACTGAGACAGGAACCTTTGCCGGCCCAGTGGTCACAACATTGATGTCCGTTGTAGCAGAGAGTGGTAGTGGTAGCTAAACCAAGGACAGTATCTTATCCTCATTTTGTAATCCATCCTAGTCGCGTCTTGGCCATGGGCAGTTTATGCCAGACATGGGCAAAGGGGGGGGGCTGGGGGGGGGGGGGGTGGTCCCCCCCTCAGCCTCTGACCTACCCCCCTCAGCCGGCCGCTACCCCCCTCAGGAATTTTTTGGAAGAAGTTTGTATAGAAAATTATGATAAAAATATACCTGGATTAGGTGTAAATGAGCTCAGAATAGCTTATTTTAATGAAAAACAAGCCAAAAACCTTGATTTTAGCAAAAAATCGGACTTTTTGGCTTACCACCCCCTCAGCCCCCCTCAGGAGCTCCTTCCCCCCTCAGCCCCCCCCCTCAGGAATTGAAAATTCTACCCCCCCTCAGCCGAAATGCTAGCCCATGTCTGGTTTATGCTATCCCGTGAGTCACGGCAGCCCCGGCATCTGGGAGAGCAGTTGTTTGTGCGGGTTCGAAACTGGTCGAAGCGATTGGAAGCAGTTGACATAAAGCCAAACCCAGACCGTCGAAAGCCAGTGATGGCCAGTAGATAGGTAAATGATAACCGAACCGGAGCTGCTCTTGCACCCTATGGCAGCAAAAGGGAGGGGTGTTTGTAGGCAGTCCACTTCATTGGAAGGCTCTACTAAGAGCGCTGGGTGTCCTGAGAAAGGACAGTGGAACACAAACAAACAAACAAACAAACAAACAAACAAACAAACAAACAAACAAACAAACAAACAAACAAACAAACAAACAAACAAACAAACAAACAAACAAACAAACAAACAAACAAACAAACAAACAAACAAACATACAAACAAACAAACAAACAAACAAACAAACAAACAAACAAACAAACAAACAAACGAACGAACGAACGAACGAACGAATGAACGAATGAATGAACAAACGAACGAACGAACGAACGAACGAATGAATGAACGAATGAACAAACGAATGAACGAACAAACGAATGAACGAACAAACGAACGAATGAACGAACAAATGAACAAATGAACAAACAAACGAACGAACAAACAAACGAACGAACAAACGAATGAACAAATGAACGAATGAACGAACAAACGAATGAACGAATGAACGAACGAACGAATGAATGAACAAACGAATGAACGAACGAACAAATGAACGAACGAACGAACGAACGAACGAACGAACGAACAAACGAACGAACAAACGAACGAATGAACGAACGAACGAACGAACGAACGAACGAACGAACGAATGAACGAACGAACGATCGAACGAATGAACAAACGAACGAACAAACGAACAAACGAATGAACGAACAAACGAACAAATGAACAAACGAACGAACAAACGAACGAACGAACGAACGAATGAATGAACAAACAAACAAACAAACAAACAAACAAACAAACAAACAAACAAACAAACAAACAAACAAACAAACAAACAAACAAACAAACAAACAAACAAACAAACAAACAAACAAACAAACAAACAAACAAACAAACAAACAAACAAACAAACAAACAAACAAACAAACAAACAAACAAACAAACAAACAAACAAACAAACAAACAAACAAACAAACAAATAAACTCCACTAATCCACAATTACTGGAGCGAAAGGTATGACCACTGCATACAGGTACGTCTGTCCATTTGTTATCAAATTTGCAGTACACTTCAGCATTGCCCATTATTCGTGCAGCTCCTGTGCACTTTACATGTGCCATACCACCTGTTGGCACCGGGTTTTTGTCCGGGGTGAAAGTTACTTTGCCGTTTGCGACAGAGAACTTGGGACAACCTATAAATCGCAAGTTCCTGCATTGTTCCTAGTCCAGTAAAGACCTTCCTTACCTGGCTCCACTGGCAGATGACACGAGTACACTTCATTCAGCTTTTCCTTGTCCAATGGACTAAGAGTCTCGGATTGACCAATTTGTTTACGAGCTTTCTCATAGGCTATAACATCACCCTTCCACTTAGGGGCCAAAACCATATTCTTCTCTGGATCCTCATCGGACCCAGCGAATTGTGGGTAATGGGTTAAACTGCTGTAGTCGTAGTTTCCTAGTGGCTTGCAGTCATAGTTGAGAGCAGCTATGGTTAGATAGTCATTGTACAGTCTGCGAGGTATTTTGTCCCAGAAAATAGTAACAAATTGGTCTCTGTCGCAGCGTTGGTGCTCGTGAAAGAACCCAATTGCATGCAGGAGCTCATGAAGAACAACGCCATGACTCCAGCATTTGTAATCTTTTCGGAGGTCCAGATTTACCACTTGTCTGCCGCCTTTCATGCCTACTCCGTCCGAAAAGCAACCACCGCTGGAAAAAGGTCTCAGAAAAACTCTAGTCAAGGAAATAACTGTACCTTTTAACATCAACAAAAAGGTAGTTTGAGTGATATCGTTCTCTCTTAACAAATTCGATGCAAGAATGGGCTTTGAAATAAAGCAGGGCACAAGCCAATTTCTCCAATCTTGACTTGTCTTTAGTGAGCGTCCAGCTGATTTGCAAAGGAATTCGCTTGTCTGGCCACAGTTTGATCTGGTTTTTGCCTGTTTTGTTGTGACTACGCGGTCCTCTCAAGAATGGAACATGGAGATCTGAAGTATTGTGTTGTGTTCTATGTAGTCACAATAGTTTTCTTTACCAAATCCAATCACTGAGGATTTGCTGCTCTTATTCGTCATGTCCTTTTTTCGGCATTTTTCGTATCGGCTGAGCAAATTGGCGTTGGAGTCCGTATCAGTGAGGCCGAACTCTTGAAAGAAATCGCCGTCCGCTGCAGTTGTCCAAAGAAGCAGCAGAAAGGAAACATAAATTAACTCCATAAATTTCATTGCGATTTGTGCGCGGTTTAGAGCACGCAGACACTCTGATCCTTGCGCAAAAAACAGTAGTAACTGGTTTTGAGCCGACCAAAGAATCGGTGTCATCTCACTTGATTTATAATCTTACCTTGTCTGTTTACACATTTTTCTTTCTTGTACACTTTTTCTTTCGGGGCGAAGTGACGTACAACAAAGACCGAAGATTCGGTGCAGTCACGATTTCAAATTTTTCAGTACTTCGCTTATGATGTTGATGTAAAAATCGTTACTGTAAAAGACTTATGCATGTTTTGGAACAAGGTTTGTTTTTAAGAGAATCATGTTTGTGCTTCTCATTTAGTTTCCATTTCAAATACTGTTTCTATGTATGTTTTTGTGGCTATTATGTTACTATAAAAATATACATCTCCGCCACCAGATTCTCCAGATAGCGAGAACGCAACTTGCTATGGACAACTTGCCACTGGACAACTCACAAACAGAGACCACTCACCACCAAATAGTTCACCACCAGACAATTCGCCACTGTCCTCTCACTGCTGGACAATTTACGAGGGACAAGTCTCTGTCAGGACAACTAATTGCAGGGACCACTCACCACCAAACAGTTCGCCACCAGACAGTTCGCCACTATCGATTAACCAGTGGACAATTTATACGATAGACAACTTGCCGCCCAGACAACTCATCACAGGACAACTCACCACCAAATGGTTTCTAACCATGGACTCACAAGCAGTGTGGTGCATTTTGAAAATTTGAAACTAGGTAAAGTAATACTAGGTAAAGTTGTCACCTGAAAAACTAGGAAAAGTAATACTAGGTAAAGTTCTCAGCTAAGAAACTAGGTAAAGTAATACTAGGTAAAGCCCAGAAAAACTAGGTAACACTAGGTAAACCTAAAACGCTCGAAATCAAGTCAAAATATTATTTTTGGTTCAATAGAACAATGATGAAGTTAGTGGAGTAAAAAATTACGAAATTTGACACATTTCAAGAAAAAAATTTGTATTTTATTGATCAAATAAGTAAGAAATTCAATTTCTGGACCACTGTAAATGTGGAAAAGCCGGAAATTTGAAGGTTTGCTGACTGAAAAAGCCACGTAAAACTGAAAATATCAAACTAGGTAAACTTGTTCTACCTAGAAGTACCTAGTTATGTGGATTTAAAACTAGGTAAAGTAAAACTAGGTAAAATAGAGTAACCAGCAACTAGGTAAAGTAAATCTAGGTACTTTTCCCGAATATTAACTAGGTAATACTAGGTATACCTAGTTACCTAGTTACCTAGATAAAAAGTGCACCACACTGCTCACAAGTGAACAAGTTACGATTAACAATTCGGAACCAGACCGGCTCTGACACTAGACCCAAAACTAGACAATTGGTGCTGACAACGTGTTAGCTGTTAAAAATTCGCCAACGTAAAACAACACATGCTTGACTTTTGTTATGCCATAATGCTTTAAATATAAGGCATAATGAAACAAGAAACTACTGTTGTTTGGTATTGGATTTTCCGTTTGTGTATGTGTATGTGTATACACTTTTACTTTCAAATGTGTATGGTAATTTGTGTATACACATTCAACAAAACAATGTGTATTTTTGTGTATATTTGTGTATGTGTATTGTACTGAAAATGCAAATTTTTTGGTAGATTTTCAGTCAGAAATGCTAGGAAAATCAAATCTCTCAATGTCTGCTGCTTGAAACCTTGGATAGCTTTGAAGTCGAGTTACTTAGGCCATTTGAAGGCTTTATGAGGATATCTACTGTTTATTATTGCTGCAAAAACATCGAACTTTTACGTTTCTGTTCGAAATTTTATCTAGTTTTCTGATCAAATACACATACACAAAAATACACATTTTGAGTACTGTTTGTGTATGGTAATGTGTATCCGAATTTTCAATGTGTATGTGTATGTTTATGTGGATACACATTAAAAAAAACAATGTGTATTTTTGTGTATGGTAAATGTGTATGTGTATACACAAACAACAGTACAAGAAACCAAATTTAGCAGCAGTTCACTTCATTTCGCAGGAGTGATGGTGACACATTTCTTCTGTGTGAGTCCGCATTTCCAGGAGAGCAGTTGGAAGGCAGCAGGTATGAGCAGAAAAGCGTGCACCAGCCCAAACAGAACAACCAGGAAGATGGTGTTCATGAAGGCAGAGACCATGTAGGATTGGAAGAGAAACACTACTGCACAAGGAATCACCGTCGACACTGCAGCCTGTAGACTCGGCCAGCCAACGCTTTTCAGTACCGCTGCCAATCGTTCTGATGCATCTGGCTGAAATCTCTACTCTACCTTCTAATCACCTTATAACCAGACACTTGGTTGCAGCACTATATGGTTACAGCAACCCCTAGAGGTGCCGCAGCAGCCATCCTACTGAATAGCAGAAAGTACAGTATCTTTGGCATAAATGATTGACTGCCCTGCAGCTATACAGTATTAGGGCTCCAGCTAGATGGCGCACAACCTCTAAATGCATCTGGACTGGATTACATAAAGTAGAAAAACCCGTTTGCTTCAGGGATCAGGAGGAACGATCCTGACTTTACTCACTGAGAAATAAAGGGGGCCTTACGGCCTAGATCTGACTAGAGGTCCATTTCGCTACCATCGTGACTCGTCATCTCGGACGTGGCCTTCTACGTATCACTGCCAGCCACTCCTAGCCATGCTGCTGGGCGTTGGTCACCAGGAGGGCGGCCGGCGTGCCGATGCCATGATTCTGACAGCTTCTGATGGCTGCCGGTGCCCCATGTGCCAGAGGGCTCCCAGCATAGTTGGTTTCTCAGACAGCTTCTGACATCGTAGATCTTCCCAACGCTGCATGCTTTGTGGAGTGGCTTCAGTGCAACGGCAGATCCAGTCGGTTCCCTTTTTACCTACTAGCTGTCAGCAGCTTTCGGTGGCCTGGGTGGAGCTTTGTGCCGACGACCAACTCTTTGCGGCAAGAAACTTGAGGAGGATGAGCCAAGAGGATGAGCGCACGACGTCGCACACAGTGGCTATGCGGCCTAAGCCAATACACCAACTGCGCCGGCTCCTTCAATGTTACCATGTTCCTAAGTTTGTAGTAGTGATAGCAGGAGTGAGCAGTGAAGTCGACCGAAAATCCAACTGCCGCTAGTAGCGCTCCCATTGTGACCGGGTCCAATCGTACATTGCAGAGCGAGAGAACACCCATCACACCCAAGTTGATGCTGAGCACACAGATCACTGCCACACAGATGCTTTGGACTTGTGGCACGAACAGCACGCACACAATGGCAATACAACAAACGGCGCTCAGTACTGAATTCCTTGTGGTCACTCCGGTGGATCCCATCTGGTCTGTGAAGTGGTTGAGATCGTCGAAGATTGTCACGTTCAGGTTACTGTAGTTGGCTGCTATTTGGCGCCAACTTTGAAGCACCTTGTAGCGAGTGACGAAATCGGTGACGTTTTTGTAACCAGTTGAAAATAGAAACTTCGTAATGCAACCGTGCGAATTTATTTTGCATTCTTCTGCATTGATGTGAATCGTGGACTTCCAAATGGGGTTTTCGATAAGAAAGTTAGTTATGTTTGTGTAGGTGAAAGTTTTAGCTCCTCCCAAGTAAGTCAAGTATGGTCGCAGCCATATTAGTGTTGAGTTTTCTCCAAAGCTATGTGGGGCGCCTTCAAAGTTTTTCACCATTTCGGTCACACTGTGTAGCTGGTCTGTTTTTGTGAGGTCTGGAATCCGGTTTACGAATATCATCAAGGGTCTTAGACCCTGAAAAACGTATCTCAAAGTGTCGATAAACTCTACTACAGGAGAATTTGGGAGCACCAACTTGTGAATCGAAATGTCCACTTTCAGTTGAGTTAGACCCCACGATGCCACGCCCCAATATATCAAGAAGAACATGACTAAAACTAGTCTAAATTCCCGTCGAGACGCTATGCCAGACCAATATGTAATAGCGCGTTCGCAGAATTTCTTGGTATCCGTGTTAGAATCCGGATTTAGCACAACCAACCAACCAGAGAAAAACACGAGTTGGTAGAGAAAACTGATGAAAATGGTGAGACAAGTGTAAATAGAAAAGGTCCTAATGGCAGGAATTCCAGAGAATATTCCAACTGCGAATGAGAGACAATTTGTAACTGAAGTCACGGTAGTAGAGGGGCCACAATTTTGCAGACATTCAGTCAATTTTGCTTGTGTTGAGCCAGTTTTGCTAACTCGACGCCAAGCATGAACCATCAGAAAACTATCGTCCACTCCGATTGATATGATCAGATAAAATGTGACTGTTACGATTGGCTGAAACGGCAACCCAACAGCCAGTAAAATGCCGAATGACGTCACAGTGCCCAATAGAGGAGTTAGAAAACCCATTAGAGCCAGTAAATGGTCCTTGTTTGGTCGTACACTTAGTCTAAAAGTGCAACCCACTCCTTCTGTGCAAAGAATCGGAACTTTAGCTTACCTTGAAATTGAGAAAACAGTGAAGAGTAGTACAGTAACAAAGCAACCACAGATATAAGGAAAAGCTTGGAGCGCAGCATGACGTATTTCCTTGGAAAGGAAAGCGACACTCATAAAGCGAACTTGAATCAACGGATTCTGGTATTTTGTTAAATAATCTGTCACCTTTTCTTCCCAGACCTCCAGCATTTCCCAGACTGTGCTATTGACAACCGATGTAAAGAACAGTTGATAAAGTTTAACCGATTCAATTAAGTCCGTTCCATTTTTCAACTGAACCAAATAAAAGCTGTTTCCTAGATAAACCGTTCTGCCCAACAGAAAACTGGTGGGGTACTGTAGCTCGAATGAAAATCCCAATCTCCGAAACTTGAGGATTTGTCGCAGAGGCTTGTTCAACTCGCAGAAGGCGCGACATAAGTCTTTGTACACAAATTTCTTCACCTCAATCCCTTCTTCCAAATGCTGGACTAGCTTGAAAACGACTGAAGCGGTCTCCTTCGAGAAAAGAGAGTGGTTTCCAGAGGATTTTATCAGCACTTTGAAGGTAAATAAGCGACCGTCGGTCTTGAAGAACTCGCGAGCTACTGCGTATTCGTAGTGCGAAGGGGCTGATCGGTCGGTGTATTGGTTCCGGACATCGGTAACCTCTTCAAAGTTGATGAAACCAATGGAAGATAGCAGTGTGACAAAAACGGGCAGAAGAATAGAAACTTTTGGATAGCTCGAAACTAACTGTGCCATCCATTTGAACAGATATCCGGTGAAGGACGTGCTACCAAGTCGTACCATTCTGATTGTTGTGCTGTGCCAGCTTAGCTCTGGCTTTCACAGCAATATTTTATGCAAGTAAATATTTGACGGACAAACGCGCTTACAATTTGGCTGAGAAATGCGATTGCTTGATGTTGTAGCTATTATTGTGTTCTGCCATGCATGTAACAGGGGGTCTCTAACCCAACTGACTAGGTCACCTCCCTGGAGGTGACGATTTTTTCAACCCCTCCAATTTTTCGTGATGTTTGGGTTAATTATTTTTACAATTTTTACAGTAACCAAACACGAAACCTTCCTGTAAGAAAGCAACTTTTAGCTGCATTCAAGTAGCGTTTTAGCCCGAGCCGAGAGTGCGATTTTTAGAACCACACATGACCCTGGATTTTAGGCTAGAACTCTCAATCCCCATTTGAGCAGATCATCTGTTACATGTAACGCAGAAAATTTGAATACGGAACCGATCCAAAGTACCTGGGTTATTGCACTTCAGCGCTCATCGCAGCTAACTATGCTAAGTAATGCTACACATAGAGATAAAATGGTTGGAGCAGACGTGATTTCAATTTATTGGTCCGGATTTTATCCACTGTATATCCATCCAACATAGGGAAAATTATGTTGGTACTAGCAGCTATGACAAGCAAAATAATCAACATCTGTCAACGAAGTGTAGCTTGTCTCCTGTAGCCCAAATTGCATTATGATTTTATTATCCCAACCGAAACTACGGTACCTAGTCCGTTTTTAACTGACTTTTGAGCAGTTTTTTGTACACTACCCCCTCCCCGAGAATTAGGGCTTAGAGCTCCAAACTCCTTCCTTTTTTGGCGCAAGACCGATGCATCCTTGTCTCTACCTATTATTCACCCGTTGTTATTCATTGTTAGTCACAGTTCAATTAACTTTTATTAAAACAAAATGAGTAAAAATAACGATATCATTTCTTCTTATTACTACTAATTTCACCAAAACTGCCCTCAATTGTGTCTCCAGGTCCTCCCGAGCCTCCACCAGATTTTTCTGACTTTTCAGCTGCCAGAAGAGCTTCCAAATCGGCACAGACAGGTCCACAATCACACAGATTCTCCGGACAGATTTTAATCGAGACTTGAGGGGTCACCATCCACTTGCTGTCATCCCCATCCTCCTTCTTCACATGAAGTTGATCTGTCTCGAATTCTCCCAAGGGAGGGGCTCGTTTTCTTCTCCTTTTAGCGTCCTCGCTACCCACCACATTCACTTCTCCGAACGTTCCCGACAGGTCCTTGCCCTCTTCCGGTGGTTGGTTTAGTTTGTCTTGGCCTGGAGTGGGTCTCTTGTACCCCTCACAATTACCATCCTTCGACTCTGAACAGTGACTAGTTGATACAGAACGAAAATTCAGTAAGAACAGTTTGTCCTCACGGTATTCACAGTAGCAGCCGAGACCCCATTTGAAGTTGGCGAAGCCACTGCTTGCCCCGGCAGAGTCCTTAGCTGCGCATTCCGCCCGGGTCAAGTTGCCAAACAAAAAGCCAGGCACCCAAGTGTTGCAGCGCAGTTCGCAACCTTCGCAGTAGTTCCAGGTCTTGGCCAGGGTTTGATTGACGCATGTGCCATTGGGATTCATCGGTCCTTCTATTTCGTAGTCTGTCGCGCACAGATTCTCTAAAAAGTTCTGCGAATGCAGATTCGTGTAGCAGGCCATCAAGGGGGAGGGGTCAAATTGAATGAAACGTGTAAAAGTTAGGCATGTGCAATGGCGCAGCTGGGAATCGAAACCAGCACCTTTGGATTGCCGGTCCAGTGCTCAAACTACCAAGCTACAAGTCGATGCCAGACAACACCTTAACCTCAGTATTTGAGAAAGCTAGCCAGTCATGAGGAGCTGGCAGAAGCCACAAGCATCAAACTCAAGCTGAACTAGTGTAGTCAAATTGAATGAGGGTGAAAAAGTTAGGCATGTGCAATGGCGCAGCTGGGAATCGAACCCAGCACCTTTGGATTGCCGGTCCAGTGCTCTAACCACTAAGCTACACGCCGATGCCAGACAACACCTTAAACTCAGTATTTGAGAAAGCTAGCCAGTCATGAGGAGCTGGCAGAAGCCACAAGCATCAAACTCAAGCTGAACTAGTGTAGTCAAATTGAATGAGGGTGAAAAAGTTAGGCATGTGCAATAGCCCAGACGGCTGGAGGTCTGAACTTGAATGAGGTAGAGAATTCTCACAAATTCAGGTATCTAGGTTGACTAGAGCAAAAACCGCATGTACCATATTCACAGAAGCATTGCTTGACTCCCATTCCAGTCATCTGACCTTCTTTCGCTTGTTCATTCACTTTACATTCAGCCGTGAGCATGGGACCAAATTGTGGACCAGGGGCCCAGCTTGCACATTTTTCTATGCAGCTCGTATGACTGGGACACTCCTCCATCTCTGGCATCCATTTATAGGCCACACCCAGACCACATGGAGCTAAAAGTCAACTGATTATTTAACTAACAACCTTGCTAGCTAACAAATTACGGGTTATTTCCTCCCCAGGTGGGGCAGTGGTCTCATTTCTGGAATGGCAAACCTTGTTGCACAGACATACACAACCATCTTCAGGAACGTGAGGAAAGGCGCATGTGCCTTGTGGGTGTTCTGAACAAAAAATTAAGCATTCTAGTTGAGAGGAGCACTAACTTACCATATTTGCAAACACATTTTTCCTTTCCTTGCATTTTTTTGCACTCTGCCGACTTGAAAAAGCCGTGCTCATTGCCTTGTTCCCATTCCTGGCATTTCGTTCCACAGTCTGCTGGGCATACACTGCCACCGAAGTTCCTGGTCAGAACGCCGTCCTCACAGATTCCATCTTTATGCAAATTATACATATGTAAATTGAATGAGCAATTAATATATTACCATCAGGGCTCTGTCCCAGCTTTGGATTGGGGATGTTTTGCTTCTCACCGGTGATTTCGTTCTCAATGCTGGATTTGGTGAATTTTGGCTCGTCAACATGTTTGAACTTTTTGAAGGGCACTTCAGCTGTCCTGAAGATTTGGAGCTTTGGTAGAGTTGGAAAATTAGTGCTTACTGTCGTTTGAATCGCCTCCTCCTTCTGCGACTTTCCTCGACAACTTCTTCAGTAGTTGTGTGCATGCTGGAGACAATTTCTGTTTGCTCGGCTGCTTCAAAATGATATTCTTCAGCAGTCACTTCACTGGTTTCTTTTCTTTCCTCGTGTACAACTGCATTAGAGCTCTCAGAACAGATCAGTGAAATCCTAAACAGTGGCATCAAATCTGTCTACACCCAATGAAGAGCGTACAATCGTTTGCCCTCTCTGAACACCCCGCTCATCCCTTGCAGGTACTCATCACCTGAGCAACCCAGTTCGGAGTCCAACCCATGGAAGGTAACGAATTTGAGGATCCTGGTCTTCAGAGCTACTTGTTCTGTCTCAACCACTTGTCGGCAGCCGAACTTGAATGAGTAATCGGTGTCCTCTGACTCTGAGAAGCTCTTGACCCCCACTTTTTCTAACCCCTTGTATGCCCCACAGTCAAAGTTGAACTCCTGCCCTTCACTGGTCCATTGACCTGCAAACTTCGGAGTTCAAGAACACAGACCAACTGACATGCAGGCGACATGACACATGCCGCACAGACACTCAAGACAGACCGACCAACTGAGTGACTGACAGATCAACCGGCATACAGACAGATCTGATGCACATACGAAACAGACAGACTGACAGGTCAGACAGATTAGATTGACCAACCGAATACATAACCAACTATAGTTGCTGACACGCATACGCTTGTCGTGCAACCATCCTGCACCAACTACATTGGGTAAATGTCTCTCAATTCACCACCCAGCAGCACACACCACAAGGGAGAACCTACCTTCAAAATGCTGATAAACAAGAGCAGCTAAAGTTATGTGTAAATTGAAACCTCACTCAGTTGACGTGTAGAAGCTCTGAAGAGAAATAGGTGATAGCACAAACTGTTGCGAACAACCATGCAACCAGCCAACCAACAGACTGACCAAACTGACTGAATTAGTGATCAAGCAGTTGACTCAACAACCAACCAGCGGACAGACGCACAAGCAGACAAGTCCAAGCGCAGGCAGACAAAAGGCACAGTCAGAGAAGAATCTTGATTTGAGCAGTCCTCTAACCTTCCTCCAGTCTGTCCAGCTCCTCAAACGAAACATCCGGTTGTGGATCCACTGGTGCAGATTTCTGCTTCTTCTTCCTCCTCCTCGACCTCTTCCCCTCCTTCTTTTCCTTTTTGGCCCTGGCACTATCTGTCACCAGTTGTTTGCACCCCACCAGACACAGACTAGACAAAAAACAGACAAGTTGTTCCACTCACCTTCTTCGAGTGTCTCCAGCTCGCCAACTTCCACTCCTTCAGCAGCTGCTGCAGCTGCAGCCTCAGCCTCAGCATCTTCTGCTGCTCCATCTCCATCTTCTGCTTCACCATCTTCACCTCCTTCACCATCTCCACCTCCTTCACCATCTCCACCTCCTTCACCTCCTTCACCATCCTCCCCCTCGCCGCCTCCACTGCCCGAGCCCTTCGGACTGGCAGCAGCTGCTGCATCGGCAGGGCTGCCTCCTGCCACAGGAGCGAAGTCAGTGATAGTGCCACTGATCTCATCTATTATGACTGATTCTGTGAAGCGTGCCTCCTCCACATACGAATATGAAGATATTAAGGTTTGCTGCTCTATCTTGGATGAGGCGAATGTTCTGTAATGTCAATAGCCTTTCACCCTGAGCAGGTTGGCTTTGCGGTTTACTTTAGCATGTAGAAGACTGAGGTCAATGACGCCTCCTCCTCCTCTACCTCAACTAGTTGACTCTCCGATCGCTTTACTACCACTTTGTCACTTGTGAAGCCGTCGCTTTCAGCATTGGAGTTCTCGGCACAGACCAGTGAAATGCTAGATGGGGGTTCCGTTTGAGAGGAGAGACTGGATAGATCTAACTCACTATCGCTCTCCTTCCTCGTATTTACTCATGATTCCTTGCAACACCTCTGCTTGTCGACAACCTGAGGTCACTGTGGATTCGGTCAGCTTGATCCAGCGGGTAAATCGGACTCGCGAGGCTTCTTGCTCGTCTTCTAGTTGAGGACCGCAGACTACCTAAATTTGCTTAAAACTTGGAGTTAAAAAGGTGTCCTATTACTTTTACTACTAGGTACAGTAGCACTGCTCCATAGTTCATTGCCATGTACAGTAAAAACAACTGCATATGAGCCTGGAGTCTACCCACCCCAACTGGAGATAGACTTATTTACACTGTCTCCATGTTCAAAATTTCTACACTATGGCTTTACCTTAATCAAAACGTCTTGTCTCCCAGAAGAGAGCGGCACAAACTTGGTCTCTAAACTTTTGATAGCCTGGAAGCCACCACAGTCGGTGCGCCAACTGGCTTCTTCAGAAGTCCATTGCTCAGCTTCCACCACTGTCAGACTGTTCATCACTTCTTCCGCTGACTCTATCACTCCCGTCTCCACTTTCGTTGTCTTCACCTTGGTGCACTCTAAACACTTCAGCACTTGAAGTTTCAGTCCCAACTGATACTGGGTATTGAGTTTAGTGGGCTTGTTTTCAAGGTTGGCATTGACTCAACATTGCCAGTATTCGGTATTCCGGTATTTTGGTGGTTTTAGGTTGGTATTACGACTGGTTATTGGACATTCTACATCGGATTAAGTTTTGTTTGCACTTGTACACTTTTACTTCCGCACTTGTGTACTTTTCCTATAAGGGGCCGTCCATAAACTATGACGTTAAAAAATTCAAAATTTTGGACCCCCACCCCTCCCGACGTTTTTGACGTTTTCAAAACAACCCCCCCTAAAAAACTACAACAATAATATCGACATGACACTGCCGAAGCTGTGAAAAAGAAACCATTGACATTTTTTGACAGTGAACTACCATTTTGGCGGTTGAAAACATGAACGGGGTTGAGTTTTGCTTGTAATCTAGTTGCGGACAAAAGCTTCCTAGGCGCCGAAAAAACGTCGACGTTTTCGACACCCCCCCTGCGACGTCTTCCGACGTTCAACCGACCACCCCCCGATCCACCCCATCTCTGAACGTCATAGTTTATTATGGACCTTTCAGAGATATCGTCACTCGTCAGTCAGAATTACACTTGACCACTTAAAATTTTTTATGTTTAATGACTACGGATCAAAGGAGAACAAGAACTTACTGAACATATTATATTCAGCTTCACTGACCGCCAGTGGACAGTACTGCAAAGCCAACCCGTCTTTTCTGAAAGTTCAAACAGCGATTACATTTTCCTAGTAAAAAGTAGTAATGCGTCTACCTGAAATAAAGAACATGAAACATCGTTCAGCCAAAATTTCTGTTGCTTAGTGAAAAGGTACTAAAAGTAAGCAACCAATCAATGTGGACACTTACGAGTATTCCATTTTTGACAGAACATCGTTAGGACAGTTGGAAAGCGGCTCGTAGGGGTTTTTGACATAAACCCGCGGTCGCATAAAAATCGGTAGCGGCCCGACACTGTTGCAACCGATTTCCTCGCTCACATTAGCATTAGCTGTCTTACAGCAGGTGAATTGGAACCTGAATAGCATACGAATAATTGATTTGTTAAGCAGACAGTATGGAGTTTACGTTCTGTAATGCATATCAGGCACCCATTGACTCTTTATTCCGTTGATGAACTCTCCAGTTTTGCAGTTCACTTTCTCATCCGTCCATGCAAACTGCTTTACGCCGAACGTGAATTGCTCCGCTTCGTAGCAGCCGTTCCTGCCCTCCAGTTTCTAAACTCTATTAACTACACACGTCAAACCACCAATTTTATTATTTTATTTATGAAAGTTATTATTTAAAAATTATTAGTAGTGTGGTTAGTGCATCAAAGATGACTGGCAACCATACATATAACAGCTGCTCCGGGCCGACCTGGGGGTAGGGGGTAGGGGGGTGTTTCGCCCAGAGGGGAGCCTCAAATTTCAAAAAGCTCTAAAACGCTTGGAAATGCGTTTTTAGCACGTTTTTTCAGTAAGGACGCTAAAAATCATTATTTTAAGCTGCCAAATAGCGTTTTAGAGCTAAAAACAAGCAAAAAAAGACAAAAAAGGGCTTCCAAAAACACCGATTTCTCTTAAAGATCAGCAGTGGAAACGCCAAATTCGGTTTCCAAAGGCTTCTCAGCGAATTTTAGGCTAAAAATTAGTGATTTCTGAGCCAGTTTGTTAGTACTGGGAGCCACAACTAGTACTTATATTTTGGGTCGGTGGGGGGCTACCTTAATCTGTCTCGGGGGGGGGGTGAGGGGGGGGTTGGCCTTTTCAGCTAGGGGGTAACCCCCAACCCCTCAAGTACTTGTATGCTGGCAACTGGATCTGTTGTCACTGTTTGTTTGTAGAACAGTTTTCTTAGCGCTGATTGATTCAGAACAAGTGCGTACATGAATCATGTAACATGATACACCTCTTGTCAAGGGCTCAGTACATAACAAAACGCAGGTATTACTCCTTCCTTATTTACTTAAAAGCATCTTTTTTCAGCATTCTGCTTGCAGTTTTTAGACTACCCTTAATAAAGTGTTGGAATGTCGTGAGCGTGTACTGGTGTGTCGAGAAAGGCGTATAGTACAATCAAACGTTTTTCATACCTAGATGAAACATTCATAGTCACAGTTCAGTATGAGATACGAGGTCTGGGTGGGTGCTGTTCGGTCCAATAACTGACTAGTACGTCTAGACCCTCGACCCGGAAATTTCCTGTGTCATACATTCAAAAATCGCAAGTTTGCGTTAAAAATTGACAAAAATCGCTAATTTGGCCTCAAATACAGTGCTGTTTTACAGGCGATTTTAGTATCTGAAATTCTAAAAAAAATTGTAGAAACCTGCTGAAAATAATACTTGGCAGAAAAATCGTAGGGGAAAGAAAAATTGGTCACTCGGTGTCCGCGATCGGCGGGTCTGACCTAGTACATGTAAGTCGGGTGGGGAACAGATCCCGCAGCCCATGTTACATGTACGCCCTCTTGGAGACAATTTTTCCACACCCATCCGATTTTTCTGGAAAGCTAATTTTGGACTAATTTTTCAATTTTAGACCTGTTCTTAAGCTGTATTTCAGCACCTCCCCTTCGGCAAATGACCTATAACATTGTATGAGTTTAACCTTGAGTTTGAGCCGAACTAAAAACTAAAACTCAGCGCCCGGCAAAAGGGTTGCGCCGATTAGTAGAACAAAGAGCCGGACATACGAACCACTTTCGGTCCTTTCTTCTGACTGATGCTTCTACAAAAAGCCACAATCTCCACGTCAGTTCCCTCCTCGAAGCTGCTCTTGTATTTGGTGCGAAAGCCAGCCAGAGCCTCATCTTTCTTACACTTGAACTCCCAATCTTGGTAGGGCTTTCCCTTTGGCAGCGGCTTAGCTAGGGAAGAACCAAAAGCGAGTAATAATAAGATAATCCCGGTGACAAACGACGTCATTAAGAGCGGCCTCGCGACACCCGACAGTTTGTAGGAACAAGTTACGGCACGGCGGACGAGACAGAGAGGATGATTCGGGACCAGTTTTTGCGGCCGCCTTAAGGTTGCCCTGTTATTCTGTTCTTGTCGAGGTTTCCGCATTCGCGAAACTGGTGTCTTTAGTTGAGTTGAAACTAAAAATGACTGAACCGGACTGACCTAATTCGGCCCGGCTTTATTGCTCAATTAGAAGGTAGAGCTGATCATAAAAGGTTACCGAGTGAAAGACGTTAAAAAGGACGCTAAAAACAGTTCAAGTTTCTTTATGAGTGCAGTACCGGCCGCTATAGGGTGTCAATACTGTTGGTAGTGTAACATTTGTCTTCCTTAATTAGTGTCAAAGTTTTTCAAAACATACAGGACAACAACTACACGAGGCGGTTTAGGGTTTCTGTTCTGCCTCATCGGTGACCACAGAACTATAGTACGATTCTTCTGAGAAGCATTTTTGCAAAATTTTATAATTTCAGGGAAAACATGTATATAATTAATTTTTTAAAACAATTTATTAACCATATTTGAAACGGAGGGGTTCCTACACTACTAAAAAACTAACCCAACTACACTTTTATATGCATTCTTTGAAACATTTCTTTGCTGACTACAGTAGGTAAAAAATTGAATTTTGTCTCAATACATATGCATACATACATAATTTGAAAGGCAAAATATGATATGTAACTAGACCTATTTCCTCAGAGAATTTTAATTTGTACTCTTAGTTGTAGTCAAAAATTTTCGATAAAATAATTTGCAGTCTTAGTTTGTAATCAGTCATAGTAATGCTTTTCAAAAATAGGTACCTGAAAGCTGTTTTGTATTGTATTCTGTCAAAATAGCGCCATTCCTCATAACTACATTAAGAGTCAGTGTCTGAGCCAGGCGACCCTCCCTATGCACAAAAATAGGTCGACCTCTCCGATTTTGCTCAAAATTTGCACAAATGATGTACCTTGGGGGAAACTAACCTGCACCAACTATGAGCCCCCAACTCGGCCTAATGTGCAAATTACATGGGGTCAAAGGTCAAATTTGGGGTAACTTTTTGGACCGAACATAAAAACTTCAATTTTCAACGTACAGCGTCCGGATTTTTTTTAACCAATAGAGCATGTCGCAAGCTATCAAATGAGTTATACCACGCATTTCTGCCTTCACATACACAATACTTGTAACAGTTTTTCTGTTATTTTCACTTTCCCGAAATTCACATTTTTGGCTGTAGAACCAAAGTTCCCGGGACCCCAGGCAGTTTTTTTTATTCATAAGATAGGTCGTGAAGAGAGCTTCATTTTGATATATAACAGTTGCTGTTTCCGCGGGTCGAAAGTTGTCAAATTTGCCTTTGAATGTTGACTCCCAATCTGACTTTCTTAACGTGTTTGCAACATGGATGCTCCCGATGTGTGTCAGACTGCTTCTTATAATGCTGAGTGTTTTATTACTTGATAGCGCTTGCTGCAAGCTATCATTTGACTTATACCACGCATTTCTGTCTTCACGTACACAATACTTGTAACAGTTTTCCTGTTATTTTCACTTTCCCTATGTACCATTATGTACTAAAGCTGTCCATTTTGTGCTCAGAATAACTTTTAAATGCGTTTTTGAAGGCTAAATTTTCAAAATTTTCTTGTCCTGGTCGGGCAGAAGCCCAACCAGGCCACTTTAAACTACTAAAACTTGTAATTCTATTAATCTTAAGCCTGGAATGTGTTTTAAACGCGTTTTTAAGGCAAATTTTGCTAAATTTTCTTGCCCAGGCACTTTCAAAATTTTACACCCCCTTTCCGAAATCCTGGATACGCCACTGGGTAGCACATGCTAACCCATTGTCCTCTCATCTCTGTGCCTACAGTAGTGTAATTTCTAGAGTGGGAAGGGCCCGTGGACAGAGCAAGCACACGAATAAAGAGACAGGTACAGTCTGATAGGGTGCTGGTATACTACTGCATTTCTCATCACTTTTCAAACCCGTCTTTCTTATCATAGGTCTACCTGTCAGTTGATGAGGGATTGGATGCCGTATTCATCAAATGGTTTGGTTTTTGGTTTCAAAAACCTAAATTTGGGTTCCGGAGCCCTATTTTAGGGTTTCTAAAGCCCTAATTGGGGTTCCGAAACCCTGTTTAGGGTCTCTGGAACCCTAATCAGGGCTTCTGAAACCCTGTTTGCAGGTTTAGAAGCCCAAACTAGGGTTTCACCCCCCCCAGAATCCCGCTGGGGGGGGAATTTTCTCCGAAAATCGGGCCTGGGGGAGTCTCCCCCATTCCACCCAACTACATGTATTCCCTTTGAATTGAATTGAGCAACAAAAATTTCTTCAAAACTAGTTGCGGAGTGCCTCGAAGCACTGGAGTTTTTAGCCACTGAAAAAGTGGTTAAATTGATATGGGTGCCTGCCAGGTCACTCGGCTATTGAGGGTAATGAGCAAGCAGACCTACTGGCTCGGGATGGTGCTCAGACCTCATTCGTGGGACCGGAACCTGCTCTTGGCATCTCTGCTTAGGTGTGTAAGAGGGCCCTCACTAATTGGACCCGCCGCCAGCATTATACATACTGGCGGTCTTTAGATAGTTGCTGGCAGGCCAAGATGCTTATTGATGGCCCAAGTCAAAGGACCAGACATAAGCTCTTGCAGCTTCCTTGCAAAGTTTTAAGAATAGTGGTAGGTGTGCTTAATGGCCATTCTGGATTTAATAAGCACCTAAGGACTATTTGAGTGGTGGCGGACTCTCTCTGTGCGCCTTGTGCAGAAGAAGAAGAAACCGCCTTTCACTTTCTAGGACAATCCTTTTGCCTTAGTTGCAATTCGAAAGCGTAACCTCGGGGGTGACATTATGGTACTTGAGGATATTAGAAGTTGTGAGCTCAGAGATCTCCTGAGATTCATCAAAGAATCTAGGAGATTCCCTGTCCTCTAGCTCACCATTAAGTTCCACGATTTCTATGGGGTTTGCGTGATAGGCCCATGGGTGGCCTAACGCTAGGGGTATTCCTATCCCGCCCCCTACAATCAATCAATCAATCTTTAAAAATTTTTATATTATTTTTATATGCAAAATTGTGAAAAATTGCTCTAGTTATTGCATGTGTGAAGGAAGAACGGTGAGCTGTGACCCAAATGATAGCTTGCAGCAAGCGCTATCAAGTAATAAAACACTCAGCATTATAAGAAGCAGTCTGACACACATCGGGAGCATCCATGTTGCAAACACGTTAAGAAGGTCAGTTTGGGGGTCAATATTCAAAGGCAAATTTGACAACTTAGGTCCCGCTGAAACAGCAAATGTTATGTATCAAAATGAAGCTCTCTTCACGGCCTATCTTCTGAATGAAAAAAACTGCCTGGGGTCCCGGGAACTTTGGCTCTACCGCCAAAAATGTGACTTTCGGGAAAGTGAAAATAACAGAAAAACTGTTACAAGTAATGTGTATGTGAAGACAGAAATGCGTGGTATAAGTCAAATGATAGCTTACAGCAAGCGCTATCAAGTAATAAAACACTCAGCATTATAAGAAGCAGTCTGACACACATCGGGAGCATCCATGTTGCAAACACGTTAAGAAAGTCAGATTGGGAGTCAACATTCAAAGGCAAATTTGACAACTTTCGACCCGCGGAAACAGCAAATGTTATATATCAAAATGAAGCTCTCTTCACGGCCTATCTTATGAATAAAAAAAACTGCCTGGGGTCCCGGGAACTTTGGTTCTACAGCCAAAAATGTGACTTTCGGAAAAGTGAAAATAACAGAAAAACTGTTACAAGTATTGTGTACGTGAAGGTAGAAATGCGTGGTATAACTCATTTGATAGCTTGCGACATGCTCTATTGGTTAAAAAAAATCCGGACGCTGTACGTTGAAAATTGAGGTTTTTATGTTCGGTCCAAAAAGTTACCCCAAATTTGACCTTTGACCCCATGTAATTTGCACATTAGGCCGAGTTGGGGGCTCATAGTTGGTGCAGGTTTGTTTCCCCCAAGGTACATCATTTGTGCAAATTTTGAGCAAAATCGGAGAGGTCGACCTATTTTTGTGCATAGGGAGTTCAGCACAGGGTTGTCTGGCTCAGACACCGACTCTTAAGAGTCAGTCTCTGGGCCAATCGAGTTTCAGTATTCAGACCCAAAAATGAAACTTTGGCGTGGAGGGCTCAAAGTTGGAGGACTAATACGTATGGATAGGTTATATAACCACCGCAAAGGATGTCCCGATTCGACGCTCCACGCTCGAGATACGGCCTTCTGAAAATCGGTCCGCTTAACTATGGGACCAAAATTTCAAAATCGAATTTATAGCGCACTAATCAGTATTGGGACTTAAAAATTGGGGGTTTAGGGTAACCTTTAGAGTACTTTCAGAATCAACGGTCGAATTCCATTTTCAATGAAAAAAAATTTTTTCGACCCCCTTTGGAGCCCCCTAGCTCGTCTGGAACCCCCCTACACCGTTTTTTTATTTCAGAATATTGTAGCGCTATCAATTCCCTACAGTTTGGTATAAGCCACATTTTCTGGAAGAAAGTGGTGAAATATGGCTTCAAATTTGAAAAATCCTCAAATTTTTAGTTTTGGTTTTGGTTTTAGTAACTAAAAATTTGAGGATTTTTCAAATTTGAAGCCATATTTCACCACTTTCTTCCACGGTTCAGCCAATGTGGCTTATACCAAACTGTAGGGAATTGATAGCGCTACAATATTCTGAAATAAAAAAAACGGTGTAGGGGGGTTCCAGACGAGCTAGGGGGCTCCAAAGGGGGTCGAAAAAATTTTTTTTCATTGAAAATGGAATTCGACCGTTGATTCTGAAAGTACTCTAAACGTTACCCTAACCCCCCAATTTTTAAGTCCCAACACTGATTAGTGCGCTAGAAACTCCAGCAGGAAATTTTGGTGCAGTACCAAAACTAAAAATTTGAGGATTTTTCAACTTTGAAGCCATATTTCACCACTTTCTTCCACGGGTCAGCCAATGTGGCTTATACCAAACTGTAGGGAATTGATAGCGCTACAATATTCTGAAATAAAAAAACGGTGTAGGGGGGTTCCAGACGAGCTAGGGGGCTCCAAAGGGGGTCGAAAAAAATTTTTTTCATTGAAAATGGAATTCGACCGTTGATTCTGAAAGTACTCTAAACGTTACCCTAACCCCCCAATTTTTAAGTCCCAACACTGATTAGTGCGCTAGAAACTCCAGCAGGAAATTTTGGTGCAGTACCAAAACTAAAAATTTGAGGATTTTTCAACTTTGAAGCCATATTTCATCACTTTCTTCCACGGGTCAGCCAATGTGGCTTATACCAAACTGTAGGGAATTGATAGCGCTACAATATTCTGAAATAAAAAAACGGTGTAGGGGGGGTTCCAGACGAGCTAGGGGGCTCCAAAGGGGGTCGAAAAAATTTTTTTTCATTGAAAATGGAACTCGACCGTTGATTCTGAAAGTACTCTAAAAGTTACCCTATGCCCCCAATTTTTAAGTCCCAACACTGATTATTGCGCTAGAAATTCGATTTTGAAATTTTGGTCCCATAGTTAAGCGGACCGATTTTCAGAAGGCCGTATCTCGAGCGTGGAGCGTCGAATCGGGATATCCTTTGCGGTGGTTATATAACCTATCCATACGTATTAGTCGTCCAACTTTGAGCCCTCCACGCCAAAGTTTCATTTTTGGAGTCTGAATATGGCAAAGGACCAAGACTCGATCGGTTCAGAGACTGACTCTTAAATTGCTGCAAGGAAAGATATGCATTCAATGCTCAATGGAATTCCATTACTGAACATTTCGTACTTTTCTAGAAATAGAATGAGGCAAATTTTATAAAGGACAAGAGAAAGCTTAAACGAATGTGCAAAAGTTAATCGTATGGTCACGTTCCTCTGATAATTTATAGGGCAACTTGGAAAAAAGCGCAAAAACAAGAAAAATGGTTTTTCTATTACTTTACAACAAAAACAGATTGTATATCGGTATGCTTTACGATTTAATGAACTTATCGTAAGCTCAAGACAATTTAAAATGCCGATTGCAAGCTCAATTTGTGTGAAAACATAGGAAAAATTCGGATTATTTCCAAGAAAAATAACTAAAAATACGAAAATTTTGAAATAGTAGCTTGTACTCAATTTGTAGTCAGCCAAAATTATTTGTAGTCTTGTACAGACTAAGCTACGTAGGTTTCCCTGGCGAATTGCGAGGGAAGCGGCGTGCATGACGTGCACTTATGCATGACGCACTGATGCTCCGATTTTGATACATCGACACTACCCCCCACCAATTTGGAAGTACCAGCTTCTGTTCAGCATTGTGATTAAGTTTTAAGCTTCAACATTGATAGGGGATTAGGCTTAGGATGAACTTAAACGTACTTTTAGGATCTATCTTAGTCTCAGCTTAATCAGTTAGGTTTTCGCTAATGCGCGGGGATAGGGTCCCACACACTATTGCCACTCTTTAGCGAAAAACAGCAGCGCCGCTACGCCACTTCTATTCCATCTCTGAAAATTGGCTACCGTAGTAGATAGATAGATGTTTTCGTGTTAAAAAACCAAAGACTATGTCGAGTACGGTAGCTAGAAACGAACGGATCCAAGAGAATCGAAAATTTTTGAACAAAGCAGAAACCGAGTGGATTGTGAACAGAATATAGTTAGTAGTTTGTGGTACTACGAATTAGGTCTATACTGTATGTAACATACTGTATATGTATTCAAAAATGGTGCATACTGCATAGTGCTGTTTATAATAGTACCACCAGCCGATGCTGGGATTGGTCGGAGGCTCGTGTTCTCTCCTAAATTTCCAGACGCAACTCTGCAACCACAGTGGTTTGGTCCACTCAAACCATGTCGCACAGTTTGCGTATTCCTTCACTGAAAAAGCCATCTGGACTGCAAAAAAAGTCGGGCTGTGTCGGGAACTGAATGAACCGACAATCCGCTACGGTTTAAGAATGTTATCAACACCAAAATACTAGCCTAATCGCACATTAGCCAAATATTTTAGTGCCAATTTTGGAAATTTCAGCTTGCGATAGAATTGCCATTTTTGCTGAAAAACGCTGAAATTTGAAACAGTAAAATGCGAAGTATCTCCACGTACAATATCCAAAAATCCAACAGTGTATGTATGTAGGTAAATGAAGCTTTTTTACCTACAGGTTGTTCCAAAAAATGATAAGATTTCTTTTCGCTGCCATTTTCGCATTTTTCGACCAAATTGTCTGAAATTGGAAACATAGGTGCCAAAATAGTGGGAATTTTATGTATTAAAGTTTGGTGCATCAGGATTGACTCAATTCTGAGAAATTCAACAACATGTAAAATTGAGAAATTTCAATTAAATGTACGTAGAAACAGCATCAAAAACGGAAACTTTTCTCTTTTCTGTATCTTCTTTAATTTTCGTCCGAATTGGATGACATTTTGAATATACGCGCAGATGTTTTGTAGGTTAAAAGTTCTGGCATTAAGCAGTCCATATCGCTAGTACTTGGAAACTAAAGAAAATCAGCGTTTTTACTGCAGCAAAATGAAGAACGTGCAAACTCTGAGAACTAAGGCATAAGAACACCATCCAGATGACCTCCGTTTGAGTCAATACACTGCTGCAACCGTTTCACATAAGCATCAGAAACATTTCTTAGCTTAGTTGTGGCAGACTGAATTACATACGCTTACAGGAGCTTCATTACAGCTAATGGACGCAAAATCAATGTTGTTGTTGTATTGTGATCGGGATTTTTTATGTCAAGAGCTGGGCTGGGTTCATGCGCCAACTTTTGATCTACAAATCAACCCGATATACTGCGCATATATTCAAATTTCATCCAATTCCGACAACAATTATAGAAGATACAGCAAAAAAAAGTTTCCGCCTTTGATGATGTCTCTACATTTAATTGAAATTTCTCAATTTTATATATTGTTGAATTTGTCAGGATTGGGCCAATCCTGATGGACCAAACTTTAACACATAAAAGTCCCACTATTTGGCACTTATCTTTCAAATTTCAGACAATTTGGTCAAAAATTGCGAAAATGGTAGCAAAAACAAATGTTGTCATTTTTGGGACACCTTGTACTTATTGAGATATTAGTGACAACTTGTAGTGTTGTTTAATACCGGATTTTTCAAATGCGTATGCGTATACGCATTCCAATTACAAATGCGTATGAGTTTGCGTATACGCATTGCAAAAACTAATGCGTATTTTGCGTATTGCGTATGCGTAATGCGTAATCTAATCTCAGAAACGTTCAGAAATTTCACTGAACAGCTTTTTTGGCTCTATAGTATGCTGTTTAGGAATCCAACTTTAATCCAGGTTTTTTTAGATTTACTTGAGGCTTAATGATAAATTCCTGCCATCAAAGAATTGCACTATAGTATCTAGCGTCGGAAGGGTCTGAGCCCAAATTTTGGGAGGGGTGGGCACAAAAACGCTCAAAATCGCTAATTTGGGCTGAAATACAGCTAAAAATTGCTGTTTTAAGGCGGTTTCGGCAATTTTGGTGTCTGAAATTGCAAAAAAAATACTTGCCAGAAAATCGGAGGGGGTTTTGGTAAAACCGTCTCGGGGGGTGCGCATTCGGGGGTCTGGCCTAAGTCGGGTGGGGGGCAGACGCCCCAGAACCCACTGTTACATGTATGCAACTTAGTTAAAGCTTCAAATGATCTCAGAAAATTTCTGGTACCCTCACATCACACTAAAAACATGAAGAATGACCATTTGGTAACAACTTGAACACTAAATTTTTTTTCAAGAAATTCGAAAAGGCAGCTATTTTTCAGACCTAATACGCATTACGCAAAAATATGCAAACATTTGGCAGAATGCGTAATAATATTGCGTAATGAAGTTCAAATGCGTATGCATATGCGTATGCTATACGCATTCTGAAATGCAATGCGTACTTTGCGTAATAATAATGGGGTAATGGGGTAGGGTGTTAGTGGCCGTTTAGCGGCCCATCCCCATCCCTATCTGTTTGGTCTCAGTCTTGGGCATTTGTGCTCTGTTTATTTTGAATAAAATTACTTACTTACTTACTTACTTAATGATATGCGTAATGCGTATACGCATGCAACAGTACGTAGTGACAACCCCTAATTTTAGAGAAAAGGGTGTGCACTGGCCTTCCATTCCCTCAAACAGCCTTAGCCACCAGCACCCACCTAACCTCAGGTATTCGAAATTCTACATCTCCTCTCAGCAAAAATGCTAACCCATCATGCTGTCGGTGGCAAAGTGATTTCGTCCATTAATGAAATTAGTTCAGAATCCATGCCTAACTCGACTAAGAATTTTACTAAGACCACTAAGACGTATTGTGGGCAGGTATTGGAAAAGTACCTAATATCAGGTATCAGGTACAGGTATTTCAAAAATACCCAATCAGGTATCAGGTATAGGTAGGTATTCACAAAAATACAGGTATCAGGTATTAGGTATCAGGTATTCTCCCATAAAAAGTTAAAATCCGGATTTTAGCCGGAAAATCGCTCAAACTACCAATTTAGGCTCAAAAGACAGCTAAAATCAGATTAGTTCTAGTCATTTCAGGGTTTTTTCGTTATGAAATTACACAAAATGCTAAAAGCCCACTCTTAAAATATTACAGGGGTGTGGAATCGCTTTGCACATCCACCTCTGGTAGTTTATCTTTGCCGCTTAGAGTAAGGCTTCTCATAACCTCTTTTTACCCGTACAGTGTGTCCCTATTTGTCTTCGCCTTTATTCATTGGCTGGCATATTCAGGATTTTTCAAAAGAAAGTACGTATAAAATTTTTACCATGGCCATGACCCAATCATTTTGAAAGCATACCGTATTAGCAGAAATTAGGTGGTATTGTAGTCTGAAGAGGCCTGGTTGGGCAACGGCCCAAGCAGGCCGAGAAAATTTTGAAAAATTAGCCTTCCTACATGCTTTTTCAATGAACAAATCGGTCGTAAACTACCATTTGATGCCTTCTGTTTGTACCTGATACCTGTACCTGTTTCAGTCCAAAAATACCCAAAATCAGGTAGGTACGGTTCAAAAGTACCCGAACAGGTATCAGGTAGGTATCAGGTGGGTATTGCAAATCTACCTGATAATCAGGTACAGGTACAGGTATACCTGGTAAACAATACTTAGACTAAGCACGGTCATGGTGTTCTTACTTTTACATGCATTGTTTGAAACATTTCTTTACAGGAATATACGTATATTGTCAGTACAACATCCTTTTAGAGCAAAAATGCAGCTTTTGGTCAGGCTTGTTCTCAGGCTTAGGCAAACAGTGGTAGGAGTGCATATTTTGGTTTACCCACCCCTAACTTGTGCCGGTTCCCCATCTGAAAGTCCAACAGAAGCGTTTTTTTACAACGGTGCACCACAGTTGAGTCTAAATTCCCCGGACCAGACTCAGTCTGAGTTCTTCTTGAGGCCCAAGCTTCTTCAGCTGTTAAATGTATCGCCAGACCACCCTGCCGGGAAATGTAAAGGATTTGCAAATTGTGTGTTTTGAGCACTTTATAGTGGACAATTCTATCTTTTTATCGGTGGACGTACACGTATTACACACACAGTAGTTACGAAAGCTATAGACAAAGATCACTTATGTCTCCGCCAGCGGGCGAACGGATTTGCACTGGTATCATCAATGCAGTTGGGGTCCTCGACTCCTGAAATAGAATAAATCAATAAATCAATAGTAGTAAGAGAGAGCAGGTACGGTATTTGCAGCAACAGTTTCCTTTCTTCTCTCCAGGCTCCACCTTGCACTCCCAACCCAAAAACCGGGAAATTCCCATCTCCTCGCCTGCCATTTTCACCCATTTCTTGCAGTAGGAAGAGCAATGGTAGGGACAATGACTCTTGCCAAAACATTTCTCAGTTCGACATGACTTCACCTCTGAAACGATACAGCTACAGGTACAGAATGCTGCGGTCTGATTAGTAATGCTTCAATTGAAACCTAAAAGCAGATCAAACAAGCAACACTGGTACCTTCCGCCTATTTCGCAGTTAAATAATAATTACGCAGTAAGAGTTGTCTTTCATTGCCGCTTTGGACTTGATGTATTGTAACTTTTTGTTAGCCAATTAGTTTCGCTCGTACATGTAACAGGTCCGGGCCGACCTGGGGGAAGGGGGTAGGGGGTTTCCTCAGGTAGGGGGTCGAGGGGGTTTCGCCAAGAAGGGGTCTAACATTTCAAAAATTTCCAAAACGCCTGGAAATGCGTTTTTAGCACGTTTTTTCAGTAAGGACGCTAAAAATCGCTGTTTTAAGCTGCCAAATAGCGTTTTAGAGCTAAAAACAAGCAAAAAATGACAAAAAGGGCTTCCAAAAACCTCGAGTAAGTTCTCTTAAATATATCAGCACTGGAAACGCCAAATTCGGTTTCCAAAGGCTTTTCAAGCGAATTTTAGGCTAAAAATTAGTGATTTCTGAGCCAGTTTGTTAGTAGTTAGTTACGTAGAGCCACTGGTACTTGTATGTTTGGGTCGGGGGTCCTTAACCTGTCTCGGGGGTGGCCGTGTGGGGGTAACCCCCAAACCCCCTAGTACATTTATGGTTTCGCTACAATTTTAACACAACATGGACAAAGATCTATTGATACAGGTACATAAAGACCATTCAGAGTCCTCTCAGTTTTCTGTTTTGTGCAAAAATTTTCAATTTTCTTAGATCCGTTTGTTTCTATCTACTGTACTTGATATAGTCTTCGGGTTTGTCACCACGAAAACATGAGATACTACGGTAGCAATTTGCAGATTTTCTGAGAAAGCATTCGGCAATTGTGGGACACTACCCTCATTAGCGGAAACCTACCATATTAACTTAAGACTAAGATTGAATTTAAAAGTACACTGTAAGTCAAACTTCATCCTAAGGTCCATTATCCCGAACCTACGTAGAAGCCTAAAACCTGATCACAGTACTGAATAGAAGCCTCGGTTCCAAATAAGTGAGGGGTAGTGTCACTGTATCTAAATCGGATAATCAGCGCGTCATGCATAAGTGAAATGCACGCCGCTTCCCTCACAATTCGGCAGCGAAACAAATTAACTTAGCAGGCAGTACAAAGTTCGAAGGGAGGTAAAAAACATCTAATGGGGGTCTCTGGGCATTGGCATATAAGGCGTTGGGGGAGCAGAACCCCTCAAAGCCACTCTGTTGCATATATGGTAGGGACAGTGAACAAGTGAAAAACGCACCGAAGCAAACATTCTCGCAGCCATTGTGGCAGCAAATGAAGTTATCCGGGCAATCCAAAGTATTTTTGCATTGTTCCTCGCACGGTCCGTACGGTACCACTGGACACGGTCCTGGGGGCTTGGGATTTTTGCAGTTTTTCGGCTTTTTCGCCACTCCAGTCGTTTTTAGAGTCTCGCACACTGAAAATTTTCGAGTATTTGTTTGTTTGTTTGCTAATAAACTAATTAGAAAGTACTGGGAGTCTCATAGACAGTGTCTTTCACTTTGAACGGGCAGAATTTGACGCGCATTTTTGGACCGCTAAAATTAGTCATGTATCCCATCAAATAGGCTTTCATTAAAATATATTTTACCAAACTTGGATACCCGACCAGGCATAAATAGGACACTTGTATCGCGGTTCGTAAGGCGACATAGCCCCAGAGTTGGCCTCCGTCAGAAACGGGGTACCGTTGGTGCTGTGACATCCGATTTCTTGGTCCACTTTGGCATTCTGTGGCTTACAACAGTAGAAACTCCAGCTGAAGAACAGAACTAAATACAGTGAAAATACAGTACAGCGCACTATATAGAATACCAGAATTCGTGAGATGAGCTATCTCACAAACCTGACAAACACCAGAAACTGGGTCACAAACCGCTCACCAACTGTTTGTAGTTGACCCGCAACCCTTTGCTACGTATGTAATTAGTACTGTTATTTTACTATAGTATAGTAAAACAAAAATTAGTAATACTAGTGGTATTTTACTAGTAGTAAAATAATAGTAAAAAGTAAAATTAAGAGCCAATAGTAAAGTAAAAATTAAATTAAATTACCAAAGGCCGTCAATAGTAAAATGGAAATTTTACTATCATTTTACTAATTTTTTATTGAATTTCAGCTAAAATCTTGATCAATTTAGCAATAAAAGAAGTATGGGTCCAGTTTTCTTGGTCAAATTTCATATATTTTTGTGTCTACAGTTCTGGAGAACTTCGTATCATGATTTAATTTAGCGACTATTCGGACTAACATCAATTTATTCACAATACCTTGGCATCATTGATTCGAAATTCCACGTTATGACTAGTAAAATCGTAGTAAAATAGTAGTAAAATTAGTAGAATTATTAGTAAAACAAAAATTAGTAAAATCGGAGCTGCCTGGTAGTAAAATATAAATAAAAATTAAATTGAAGAGCTGAATTTCTAGTACATTTAGTAAATAGTAAAATAAAAATCCACTAGCAAAATAACAGTAGTAATTAGCTCGGATCGTAAGTCACAAATGCGACAAATAGCCAGCCAGCCATCACAAAGACTTGGCTCGTCAATGGCCGGCGCAAGGCCACAAATTCTCACAAACACCCACATTGAAAACTTGTGTCACGGCAATTTTAAGCCTCTCACAAATAATTGTACTCAATATGTCACTAACAAAGTGAAAACATATTATATATGCTGTGCATGCATTGTTTACATGCACTATTTGAAACATTTCTTTGCACACATGTCTGCCACTACAAAACAGCACGCTACGCCGCCCATAACTAACATATACATGTACTAGGGGGTTTGGTTGGTTACTCCCTCGCCTAGAAAGGCCAACAAACCCCCTCACCTCTCTGAGCAGTGTGGTGCATTTTGGAAATTTAAAACTAGGTAAAGTTGTCACCTAATAAACTAGGTAAAGTAATACTAACATACATGTAACATGGGTCCGGGTGGTCTGCACTACTGTGGAATACATACTGTATGTGTATGTAAGTATAGTGGTCATACCCTAACTACTTGTACCAGACGTACCCTACTAGACCAGACATGGGCTAGCATTTCGGCTGAGGGGGGTAGAATTTTCAATTCGGGGGGAGGAGCTCACGAGGGGGCTGAGGGGGTAGTAAGCCGAAACGTCCGATTTTTGGCTAAAATCAAAGTTGTTTGGCTTATTTTTCTTTAAAATAAGTAAAAAAAGGTATTTTGAGCTCATTTATAGCTAATCCAGGTATATTTTTATCATAATGTTCTATACAAAATTCTTCCAAAAAATTCCTGAGGGGGGTAGCGGCCGGTTGAGGGGGGTAGGTCAGAGTCTGAGGGGGCAACCCCCCTCAGGCCCCCCTTTGCCCATGTCTGTACTAGACCCATTCCACTTACGCAACTCAACTAAAGCAAATTTTTCTTCCCAAGTCTGACAAACCCACAAAGCATATGTTCCTAGACGGACAAACCGAATCCAGAGGTGTAGTGTCAATAACGGACGGACTTACTGTCTTTTGTTCTCCTCCCAGGTTCCTTTGATTTTGACTGCATACTCCTTTTCTTCGCAGTTTCCTTCGTGATCCCAGTCGACGCCGTCATCGTCTCTGTTCAACATGATAGGATCCGTCCATCGACAGTCATCGTTCGAAACTTCCTGCACAAAACATTTGTACATACAATAGAACATTATAAACACGATAGTCAACCATAAGGGACTGCGCATGAACCATATGGTGCGGTGCGGTGCGGTGCGGTGCGGTGCGGTGCGGTGCGGTGCGGTGCGGTAAGTAGACGACTTCTCTTACCACAGGCTCGTCTTCAGATCCAACATCTCTGCAGAATACTGTGACTTTGTGGTCGATACCGTAATCGGACTCCACTTTCTTAGCCCAAAATCCGCCAATCGTCTGTGACAACTGGCAAGCCAGCGTGTAATCCTTGTACGGTTCAGAGGGACACATCTCAACCTCAGTGGTACGGATCTTACGACACACTAAATTCTTTCTGTTATTTGAACTTGGCGCGCTTTCATTTCTACAGTACTTTTGGTGACGTAGTCCATGCCCTCCAGCTTGAATGGACAGAATAGAGCTTTCAAGCCATTTCCACTAAACAATAGGGCAAAATTATTGTGTAATAAAGGGATATTTTACTTTTACCAGTATTCCACAGCGGTCCAAGCATAACTTGGACAATTTTCCCTTGGCTCATATGGCGTTTTTAGACCCCCGATGGTCAAATTTAGAATATCCATTGGTTCGGTGGTGTGACAGCCTATTGCATGGTCTATTTGAGCGTTTGAGGGTTTGCAACACTTGAGTTTTACTCTAAACAGGTAGTACTTTTATGGAAAGTTCGAGTTTTGGTTTTCCTACTCTCTTTTGTTGTCCGGGTGTTTAAGCCATTCGGCAGACAGACCACTGATGTAGGTGCCTTCCTCACAGGTATCGGCGATTCCAACGTACTCCCCCAGAACGAAGGGTTCGGTCCATTCGCACTCGTCCTCAGTCACTGACTGAAATCATTTCAAGTTTGGTTTTGGTTATTTCGTTACCCATTTCAAGCTTGTTCCTAGTTGGAATGGCTATTTTGCTAAACCATTTCAAGCTTGCTTTTAGTTGGAATGGCTATTTTGCTAAACCATTTCAAGCTTGCTTTTAGTTGGAATGGTTATTTTGGTAAACCATTCCAAGCTTGCTTTTAGTTGGAATGCCTATTTTGTTAAACCATTTCAAGCTTGCTTTTAGTTGGAATGGCTACTTTGTTAAACTATTTCAAGCTTGCATTTACTGGGAATGGTTATTTTGTTAAACCTTTTCAAGCTTCGTTTTAATTGGAATGGTTATTTTGTTAAACCATTTCAAGCTAATTAATTGCCCGAACTTCTCTCTCCTGACAAGAATATGCAGTTTGCTTACAATTCCTTCCGCTACATCTCTACAAAAGGCAGTCAGCTTGACGTCGCGATAACTTCCGGCATCGGTGAGCGTGGTCCAAAAGCCTCCAATAGTTTGGTGAGGTTCGCACTCCATCTCCCAATCTTCGAATGGTTCCCCAGGTTCCAAGTCATCCTGAGCCAGGCTTAGAACAAAGAGCAAAGCCAACAAAACAAGTTCTCGCATGGCGTAAGGGCACAGAATGGTGTTTGGAGCAGTAGAGAATAGTTGTTAAGAGAGATCCGTTTACGTATGGAAGAGTGGTTGTGCTTGGCCCACGCCAACTCAGATTCCAACTGTAGATTAGATATTTGCTTGATAAGGTGTGCAACGTTTGAAAACTGGTCTTCCAAGCCCTCGGCTGCCACTTTCTGACTTGTACGTACAGCCCCGCTCTCAACAGCCAGAATTGGACCATTTTGCAAACAAGACCAACCGGCGCGTCCGGTCAACAACTCGTCCAACAATAGGGTCGCGCTTATAATGGGATAGGGACAGACAAAACCAGATACCGGGCAACTATTGACGCGGCCAACTCAGTAAGAACACTAATTACACCGCGGCCGGCACCCCTCAAACAGCACCAACAAAGGCGTGCAAAGGGATTGGGTGTCAATAGGTCCCAAACGTCAACAGGGCCCACGTCAACAAGTCCCAAACGGCAATAGGTCCCCTGCGTCGATTGGTCCCAAGCCCCGTCAATAGGTCCCAAACGGCAATAGGTCCCCTGCGTCGATTGGTCCCAAGTCCCGTCAATAGGTCCCAAACTAAATTCAGCTGACTTGCTAAAGGCCGGCAACCGGATCTCAAGTGCCCTCCGCCTCCAGGCATGGGCTGTCATAATAAAACATAATTGAGGCGGCGGGCGGTGAATACAGAGGGAGGAGCGACAATGAATGACCTCTGACAGGGTACAAGACAAAAGGTGGACCCGGGTAATAAACAGATCATGCCTCTTAAGTTGCAATAGAGTGTAGGTGGAGGCGCGTGTTCATTCTAAGGCTGTTGCTAATTATGGCCGATTACGGACGGTTTGAGGAGTTCTGTGCTAAAACTGAGCGTGGTACTCATCCCATGCTTCATTACCAAAGCGTGAATTCTTGTATGATTGAAGTGTTTGTTATCTGTGCTGTTTAGCTTTGTCTTTATTACTATGCTATAAAGCCTTGGCTGGAGACACGGACTTTAAAACAGAAGAGGGATGGCGCTTTATCGCCTTTAATTTGCTTAGTGGCTTGGGACCAGTAGCCGTTTGAGCCTGACAAAACCAGATATTACCTTAGTTTAAATTTAGTAGTGAACGGATTTTTAAACAAGCACATTTCAGTCTGTAATTGCTATACTATTAAAGCTAAAAGTTAAGTAACTGCACTAAGCAAAGCTCATTTTCTGGGCTACCGAACCATTCATCGACTGCCGGTATGTACGAGTCCGTCCGGCAGCTACAAGACTGTAAAGGCATTTATTCTTAACCAAATCGTCAAAAATCATTAAAAAGCGAAATACTGATGAAAAAATTAGAAAGCAATTAAAGTAGACTGCACCATCGTGTTCGCCGCACTTTTTAGGCCCTATAACGATTGTTTTCTCGGAATGCCAAATTCTATTCAGGCATGCTGTGTGAGCTTGAAGCAAATAGTGGCATGCCAGAACAAGTGCGTAAGAGCAAGCAGTAGTTTTAAAAGCTTGATTTCACCCAATCACTTAGCACCAAGGGATTTTTGGCGATGCTGAATCAAAATATTTCATTTATTTTGGAAATATCATTTTGGTTTTAAACAACTGGCATATCGAGCGTATGTACGCACTGTAGTAAACGTGTTCATAATGCTGCCTGCAGATTTCACCCAGTCTGTGAAAGCGAGGGCAGCAAAAGCATAATCAGGGAGGGCGCAAAACTTCGTTTTAAGTTGCTTAATTACTCGGGAAATGTTGACGCAGGTCGGCTTGTAGTCGTTTGGAACCTATTGACGGGGCTTGGGACCTGTTGACGCAGCCGGCTGCAGTCGTTCGGGACCTGTTGACGTTTGGGACCTATTGACGGGACCGGGGACCTATCGACGCAGGGGACCTATTGCCGTTTGGGACCTATTGACGGAGCTTGGGACCTATCGACGCAGGGGACCTATTGCCGTTTGGGACCTATCGACGCGATACCTGCAAAGGATCCCCGGCTGTTGGCCCAATTCTGGCGATTGGTCGAGTTGTTTGAGAGCGGGACTGTACATACATTGTGTCGTAGTAGCGTGTGTTAAAAAATTGATTACTCGAACAATAATACGTATCATTTTCGCATGAAAATGACAAAAAATCCGCTCCACGTTCGGGAACTGTGGTGGTAGCATATATGGTACCCCTACCCATGGCCATAGGTGCCTGTACCGTACTGTACATGGTGTCGGTACCATAAACAGCGTTAAGTGCCTGAATATAATAATAACAAACTAACAGAGAAATAATCAATTCTAGTAACGGAGAAATAAAGACGTTTTTAGAAGAAATTCTCCTCAGCCATAGTGTAGATTAGTTTATTACAATAAACAAAACGCAACACCAAGCAACAATGCACTTTACTATAGCTTAGAGATGCAGTAAAAGCGCTTTAGAGTTGTAAAAGCTTCAGTAGGTTATGTATCTTCTTTTGTCGGCTTTTGGCGGCACGATAGGACGTGGTGGTTTCTTTTTCCGTCGGGGTTTCTCCTCTTCCGTCTTTTCTTCTTCTTGCAGAGGGGTGTAAGGGGTGCTCTGTCGTGCAATCGGCTTCAGGCGCCGCTTTCGCTTGATCTTCTCGCGGGTAACGTGCACTAAATAAAAAGCTGATTGTTTGGTAACACAAAATCCGTATTGTACACAAAATTGAAGCGAAACCAATCGGCAAACTTATACCAAAGCGTTGAAACATTACTTCTCTTCACAAAACAAATATACAGGGTGTGCCAAAAAACAACCGAGCAGATTTTTCGCTGTAGCAACAGCAAATCTCAACCGATTTGAATGAATCCTTTTTTAAATTAAAGATAAATAAATTCTTGAAAGATTGATATGCCATTTATTAAGATAGCCTGCTTAGTGCCTGGGATATTTGTCCTCAAAGTCAAAACAGAGATTTTGGCAATGAACAAGAGTGATAAAAGAACAACCCAGCAGAATTTTTACTTTTGCAACCATTAATCTCAACCGATTTGAATGAATCCTTTTTGAATGAAAGACAAATAAATTCTTCAAAGATTAGTGTAATTTTTATTGAGATTCACAGTTTATGTAGTTCTTGAGATATTTGCCTTCTAAGTCGAAACAGATTTTGGCAAAGAACAAGAGCGATTCCGTTGCACTTCATAATAAAGCAGATTCCTACTGCTACTGCTAATGATACTTTAGTGTTGAAGTAAACCGAGTTTCTGTGTCACCTGTAAAACCTCCAAGAGCAAGAGCCCTTAGTAGCAAGAATCCGTTTTATTACGAAGTGCAGAATAATAAAAGAAATCCCTCTTGTTCACTGCCAAAATCACCGTTTTGAATTTTAGAGCCAATATCTCAGGAACTAAGCATATTACATAAATGAAAGCTCCAGCAATCTTTTAAGAATTTATTTATCTTTCATGTAAAAAAGGATTCATTCCAATCGGTTAAAATTTGCGGTTGCTACAGCGAAAAATCTGCTGGGTCGTTTTTTTTGGCACGCCCTGTAAATGATCTGTCACAAACGGCATAAGGGGCTGTGCAAAAATGACGTCATCGGTTAGGGGGTTGCCAAATGATGACAACGGGATGAGGGGTGGTTCGGACAATGCTGACGTTACCTAATTCTCATAGAGAAATTTTGAGAAATTTACTTAGCCTTCAAAAACGCATTTAAAAGACATTTTTAGCATGAAATTAACAGTTTCAGTAGTTGAATGAGGCCGGTTGGGATTCTGCCCGACCAGTGAGAGAACATTATGAAAACATTAACCTTAAAAACGCATTTGGAAGGCATTCTGACCACAATGAGGTCTGCACGGGCCGCCCAGCGGAGCATTTTAGCTGGGTTCTGTCGGTCTAAGGCTGGCCGGGATGGTTTAGGGGTTATTTCTTAAATATAGAGTATATTCCATACATGTAACAGCTCCGGGCCGACCTGGGGGGAGGGGGTAGGGGGGGTTCCTCAGGTGGGGGGTCAAGGGGGGGGGGTTCGCCCAGAGGGAGGGTCCCAAATTTCAAAAAGCTACAAAACGCCTGGAAATGCGTTTTTAGCGCGTTTTTTTCGTAAGGACGCTAAAAATCGCTATTTTAAGCTGTCAAATAGCGTTTTCGAGCTAAAAACAAGCAAAAAATGACAAAAGGGTTTCGAAAAACACCGATTTCTCTTAAATATCAGCAGTAGAAACGCCAAATTCGGTTTTCAAAGGCTTTTCAAGCGAATTTTAGGCTAAAAATTAGTCATTTCTGAGCCAGTTTGTTAGTACTGGAAGCCGCTACTAGTACTTGCATTTTTGGGTCGGGGGGGGGGGTCCCCTTAACCTGTCTCGGGGGTGGGGGGTGAGGGGGGTGGCCTTTCCAGTAGGGGGTAACCCCCAACCCCCCAGTACACCTAGTACATACATGTATGTATGGTATATTCTACTTTAGCCAAAACAAGCTTTTCTTAAATCTGTTATATACAGGGTGTGCCAAAAAAAAACAACCCAGCAGATTTTTCGCTGTAGCAACCGCAAATCTCAACCGATTTGAATGAAACCTTTTGTAAATGAAAGATACATAAATCCCTAAAAGACTGCTGAAATTTTCATTAATGTACTCTGCTTAGTTCCTGAGATATTGGCTCTCAAAATCAAAACAGTGATTTTGGCAGTGAACAAGAGGGATTTTTTTATTATTCTGCACTTCGTAATAAAACGGATTCCTGCTACTGCTAAGGGCTCTTGGAGGCTTTACAGGTGACACAGAAACTCGGTTTACTTCAACACTAAAGTATCATTAGCCCTAGCAGTAGGAATCTGCTATCCACTTATAAATGGCAACGCGTGGTGTCTGTCTGTCTGTCTGTCTGTTTGTTTGTTTGTACGGAACGTTCGTTTTTAAGCTTTAAGAGCGATTTTTTCTGGTATTTTCGGCGATTTTCTCGATCTTTTCGCAATGAGAGGCTGACACAATTTTGGGACTGCTATTTAGAATCGGAATTCCGTTAATATCTAATTATTAAATTAATGATTTCTTTCAAATCAACTTTGGGCAGTTTCTGCGAAGCACCGCTGTGCGGCGCGCATGCATGGCAGTTGGCGACGTGGATAACCCGTTCGGCAGGTGTATCAATGTATCATATTCAGTGTTGAGGCAGGGCAGCGTACAATTCAATGCTTTTACCCAAGAGGTGAAGCACTGTTACCCACACGCTACCACAGCATTATACTTTTTGGGCCAGGGTCCCCTGTTGGGTATACTTGGCAGGCACAGCGGATCGCCTGGAGTATGCGAGGTTGCTCGCGCCGAAGATCCCCATCAACACCTCAGGCAACACTGAGCTGCAGAGTTCGTTTTGCTCCTACACGCCTTTTTTGAGGCTTCTGTGACTGGAGCTGATTCGATGGCGCTCGAGAGCACTGCAGATCCCCATCAACACCTCAGGCAACACTGAGCTGCAGAGTTCGTTTCGCTCCTACACGCCTTTTTTGAGGCTTCTGTGACTGGAGCTGATTCGATGGCGCTCGAGAGCACTGCAGATCCCCATCAACACCTCAGGCAACACTGAGCTGCAGAGTTCGTTTCGCTCCTACACGCCTTTTTTGAGGCTTCTGTGACTGGAGCTGATTCGATGGCGCTCGAGAGCACTGCAGATCCCCATCAACACCTCAGGCAACACTGAGCTGCAGAGTTCGTTTCGCTCCTACACGCCTTTTTTTAGGCTTCTGTGACTGGAGCTGATTCGATGGCGCTCGAGAGCACTGCAGAGCAACTGCAAGAACAAGGACACGTACAAGATTACACGCGCATGGCAGTTGGCGACGTGGATAACCAGTTCGGCAGGTGTATCATATTCAGTGTTGACACAGGGCAGCGTACAATTCAATGGTTTTTACCCAAGAGTAACTTGTTGTGAAGCACTGTTACCCACACGCTACCACAGCATTATACTTTTTGGGCCAGGGTCCCCTGTGGGGTATACTTGGCAGGCACAGTGGATCGCCTGGAGTATGCACCGCTGTGCGGCGCGCATGCATGGCAGTTGGCGATGTGGATAACCAGTTCGGCAGGTGTATCAATGTATCATATTCAGTGTTGACACAGGGCAGTGTACAATTCAATGGTTTTTACCCAAGAGTAACTTGTTGTGAAGCACTGTTACCCACACGCTACCACAGCATTATACTTTTTGGGCCAGGGTCCCCTGTGGGGTATACTTGGCAGGCACAGTGGATCGCCTGGAGTATGAGAGGTTGCTCGCGCCAAAGATCCCCATCAACACCTCAGGCAACAGTGCAACACTGAGCTGCAGAGTTCGTTTTGCTCCTACACGCCTTTTTTGAGGCTTCTGTGACTGGAGCTGATTCGATGGCGCTCGAGAGCACTGCAGAGCAACTGCAAGAACAAGGACACGTACAAGATGAACAAGATGCCTCTGAGAATGCGATCTCAAGCATAAAGGAGAGAACACTGTACATCAATACAGCTAGAAGCAGCATCGATGGTCTGTCCATCGCGGCTGTTGCACAGTCTATTGGACTAGAAAACACTCCTGACCTGCACCCTCAGTTTCTTTACAGAGTGCGTAATGCACTGAAACTGAGCTATGCCAGCAAGGCAGCTAGAGACACTGTACTAGAGAAACAATTGTGCATCAATTGTGCATCCACTTATAAATGGCAACGCGTGGTGTCTGTCTGTCTGTCTGTCTGTTTGTTTGTTTGTACGGAACGTTCGTTTTTAAGCTTTGAGAGCGATTTTTCCTGGTATTTTCGGCGATTTTCTCGATCTTTTCGCAATGAGAGGCTGACACAATTTTGGGACTGCTATTTAGCATCGGAATTCCGTTAATATCTAATTATTAAATTAATGATTTCTTTCAAATCAACTTTGGGCAGTTTCTGCGAAGCACCGCTGTGCGGCGCGCATGCATGGCAGTTGGCGACGTGGATAACCCGTTCGGCAGGTGTATCAATGTATCATATTCAGTGTTGAGGCAGGGCAGCGTACAATTCAATGCTTTTACCCAAGAGGTGAAGCACTGTTACCCACACGCTACCACAGCATTATACTTTTTGGGCCAGGGTCCCCTGTTGGGTATACTTGGCAGGCACAGCGGATCGCCTGGAGTATGCGAGGTTGCTCGCGCCGATCCACTTATAAATGGCAACGCGTGGTGTCTGTCTGTCTGTCTGTCTGTCTGTTTGTTTGTTTGTACGGAACGTTCGTTTTTAAGCTTTGAGAGCGATTTTTCCTGGTATTTTCGGCGATTTTCTCGATCTTTTCGCAATGAGAGGCTGACACAATTTTGGGACTGCTATTTAGCATCGGAATTCCGTTAATATCTAATTATTAAATTAATGATTTCTTTCAAATCAACTTTGGGCAGTTTCTGCGAAGCACCGCTGTGCGGCGCGCATGCATGGCAGTTGGCGACGTGGATAACCCGTTCGGCAGGTGTATCAATGTATCATATTCAGTGTTGAGGCAGGGCAGCGTACAATTCAATGCTTTTACCCAAGAGGTGAAGCACTGTTACCCACACGCTACCACAGCATTATACTTTTTGGGCCAGGGTCCCCTGTTGGGTATACTTGGCAGGCACAGCGGATCGCCTGGAGTATGCGAGGTTGCTCGCGCCGAAGATCCCCATCAACACCTCAGGCAACACTGAGCTGCAGAGTTCGTTTTGCTCCTACACGCCTTTTTTGAGGCTTCTGTGACTGGAGCTGATTCGATGGCGCTCGAGAGCACTGCAGATCCCCATCAACACCTCAGGCAACACTGAGCTGCAGAGTTCGTTTCGCTCCTACACGCCTTTTTTGAGGCTTCTGTGACTGGAGCTGATTCGATGGCGCTCGAGAGCACTGCAGATCCCCATCAACACCTCAGGCAACACTGAGCTGCAGAGTTCGTTTCGCTCCTACACGCCTTTTTTGAGGCTTCTGTGACTGGAGCTGATTCGATGGCGCTCGAGAGCACTGCAGATCCCCATCAACACCTCAGGCAACACTGAGCTGCAGAGTTCGTTTCGCTCCTACACGCCTTTTTTTAGGCTTCTGTGACTGGAGCTGATTCGATGGCGCTCGAGAGCACTGCAGAGCAACTGCAAGAACAAGGACACGTACAAGATTACACGCGCATGGCAGTTGGCGACGTGGATAACCAGTTCGGCAGGTGTATCATATTCAGTGTTGACACAGGGCAGCGTACAATTCAATGGTTTTTACCCAAGAGTAACTTGTTGTGAAGCACTGTTACCCACACGCTACCACAGCATTATACTTTTTGGGCCAGGGTCCCCTGTGGGGTATACTTGGCAGGCACAGTGGATCGCCTGGAGTATGCACCGCTGTGCGGCGCGCATGCATGGCAGTTGGCGATGTGGATAACCAGTTCGGCAGGTGTATCAATGTATCATATTCAGTGTTGACACAGGGCAGTGTACAATTCAATGGTTTTTACCCAAGAGTAACTTGTTGTGAAGCACTGTTACCCACACGCTACCACAGCATTATACTTTTTGGGCCAGGGTCCCCTGTGGGGTATACTTGGCAGGCACAGTGGATCGCCTGGAGTATGAGAGGTTGCTCGCGCCAAAGATCCCCATCAACACCTCAGGCAACAGTGCAACACTGAGCTGCAGAGTTCGTTTTGCTCCTACACGCCTTTTTTGAGGCTTCTGTGACTGGAGCTGATTCGATGGCGCTCGAGAGCACTGCAGAGCAACTGCAAGAACAAGGACACGTACAAGATGAACAAGATGCCTCTGAGAATGCGATCTCAAGCATAAAGGAGAGAACACTGTACATCAATACAGCTAGAAGCAGCATCGATGGTCTGTCCATCGCGGCTGTTGCACAGTCTATTGGACTAGAAAACACTCCTGACCTGCACCCTCAGTTTCTTTACAGAGTGCGTAATGCACTGAAACTGAGCTATGCCAGCAAGGCAGCTAGAGACACTGTACTAGAGAAACAATTGTGCATCAATGAACAACTCTTTCAACCTGAACTGCCCTTTGAACGTTGCTCAACGAAAACACTGGTGCTCTGCCTGTATGGCATCCTGGCCTTTGAACTTTGCTCAACGAAAACACTGGTGCTCTGCCTGTATGGCATCCCAGTGTATGAGACTGAGGTCAACATAGCTGACTGGCTAAAGGAGAAGGGAGTCAAGCCTGCTGGAGAGTTTCGCTGGCTGACTTATCCCAACACAATGATTTGCACCACAGGCAGATCAGTGCAAGCAGAGGCCCCCAGAGAACTAGAAATACCAGGGTTCGCCTGGTATCAGTCAACAATGGTCAAAAGGAGAAAGATAAACAAACATCTGGTACTGGGGCATGCAATGGTGGTGCAAGAAGTGCTTCCAGAAGGGGCACGATAGCCAACACTGCCCACCTCCAGAGGCAGAGACCACTGACGATGTGGTCACAGTTATGATCGATGAAGTCCCTGAACAAGAGGCCACAGAGCAGGTGGTGGAGCACACAGAAACTCAAAGGCTACCGAAAGGAAGCTACAGCAAAGTAGCTAGGAGTACAGCAGTGACGCTGCCTCCAGAAAAGCAACAGCTTAAGGACCGTTTGCACACAGAGTATGGTGCCAATGTGACCATCTTCTTCACTAAGAAATTCGTCTTCTCCAACCACCATCCTTGCAAGTTTACTGTTGATGGAGAGACTTACAGCTCCACTGAACAGTACCTCTTTGTGCAAAAGGCTAGAAAGTGTGGCACCCAGAAAGTGGTTAGACAGATGAAAGAAACAGAAGATGCAGCTGCTGTAAAGAGACTAGGGGAGCAGATTCGTTGGCCACACAACACTCAGCACTGGTACGAGTTTGCTGAAAAGCAGCTAGAGGAGGCCAATGAAACAAAGTATCGGCAGAATCCAGAACTGCGCCATCAGCTGTTCACGACCTGTGGTACCAGGCTTGTAGAAGCTTGCTCAGACCAGCTCTGGGGTAGCGGCTTTAGACTTGGAGACCCCAAGAACAACATTCCAGAACAGTGGACTGGTCTCAACGTTTTCGGTGACCTGCTCACTCACCTATGGAGGAGACTGATGACTGACTATCCAGCTGAGGCGAAAGCTGCTAGAGATGCTAAGAAAGGAGGCATGAAGCGAGGGCTTACAGAAGAAGATAGTAGTAGTTCTGTGTCTAAACTGTCAAAACACTAATGGAAGTGCTTACTGTGGCCACTCTTAATGTAGCTGGACTACGTAGGAACCCAAAAACATTTATAAGTGGATGTATCACATTACATACGCCTGTATCACAATCAACTTTCTTATGCGCGCGAAGCGCGCAATGGCGTCTAGTATTATGAAATGCAACGGAATCGCTCTTGTTCCTGGCCAAAATCTGTTTCGACTTAGAAGGCAAATATCTCAAGAACTAAACTGTGAATCTCAATTAAAATTCCACCAATCTTTGAAGAATTTATCAGTCTTTCATTCAAAAAAGGACTTATTCAAATCGGTTCAGATTCATGGTTACAAAAGTAAAAAATCTGCTGGGTTGTTCTTTAACACTCTTGTTCATTGCCAAAAATCTCTGTTTTGACTTTGAGGACAAATATCTCAGGAACTAAGCAGGCTATCTTAATAAATGGTGCATCAATCTTTCAAGAATTTATTTATCTTTCATTTAAAAAAGAATTCGTTCACATCGGTTGAGATTTGCGGTTGCTACAGCAAAAACTCTGCTGGGTTGTTTTTTTGGCACACCCTGTATTTCAGTTTGTTGCATCGTTAGAAATGTTTTTTCTCCGTACTATACTGTACGTAGCACTCACACAAGCGATTTTCCAAGTTTTTTGGGCGATTTCAGCCTTCCTGGGACATCCCGGGCCACCCTATCCGGCCGAGCAGACTCTAAAGCTGAAATTCCGAGCCGAGTTGTTAAAAAGGCGCCCCGCGCAGGGTTCTATATTCAGGGTAATTCACATATCTCGTGAGGTTTCGCACGCTCAGAATTTCTTCTTTCTTTGTGGACCGATTCGGCTGATTTTTGAATATCATACGTGGAGATACTTCACATTTTACGGTTTCAAATTTCAGCCTATTTCATAATTATTAATTGCCTGATCACTAAAAAATCTAGAATTTTTTCTTTGATTTTCTTAAAGAATATCGAACAAATTTTCTAAAAATAAACTCTGTTTAAATAACTAGAAAAATCTAAAAAATTGTCCCAAGCCTTACTCATTTGAATGCAGGCGTTTTTATATATTGTGGGTAGCTTTAAAAAAAGTGACGTCATTTTTTCGCTTTTAGAAAGGGGTTTGGGAAATGATAACGACCTATGACAAGGGGGTTGAAAAATCTATGGCTTCATATTTGCACGGCTTTTAAATGTTTCGTTTACCACTAGCAGGGTTGTTTCCATCGCTAAGCGAATCTTTCAATTCGGAAACTTCGTTTTTGATCAGGTCTGCTTCATCTGAAACGCCATATACATATGTACAAACATACTGCGCAAATAACCCAGTACGATTCGGAGAATCGCGCATAATACTATATCTAACCGTCTGTGATTTGATTACTGCTGTTCCATTCCAAGCCGTTGCTCTTCTTTCTATGAGAGGGAGGCGATTTGTGTTCGACTGAAGATAAAAAAATAGATTTGCACACCATTCTATGTAAATTCACCTTGGATAGTGTGTCCAGAAGTTATGCTAACACTGCGAGCTCGAGCTAATTCCGACACCGTAACGTACGGTTCCGATTCCTTTCTAGGAGGCGACGAATTTCGTTCGTCTTCTGTTTCCGAGCGAACTAAACTGCGTCGGTGGTGGTGCTGATGTTTGTGGTTTGAACCGGTTTGGCTGGCGGCGTCTAAGCCTTCGAAATCGGTTTGGCACATTTTTGCAACGCGTTTCGTCTTTTCGTCCCATTTCTTTTCCAGCTGCTTTTTCCTGAAGTATTCTGAGAGTGAGGTTTCAACTGGAACATGTACAGTATGTATGTACCATACATGTAACAGGGGTGTCTGGGGGTCTGCCCCCCACCCGACTTAGGCCAGACCCCCCGGATGGGACCCCCCTCCGATTTTTCTGGCAAGTAAACTTTTGAGCAAATTTTTGCAATTTTTTACAATTTCAGACACAAAAATTGCCAAAATCGCCTGCAAAACAGCACTTTTTAGTTGTATTTCAGCCCAAATTAGCGATTTTTGGCGATATTTACCAAGAAAATCGCGATTTTTTTGATTTTTGAGCGTTTTTTAGTGCCCTACCCCCATACATGTAACAGGTCATCCGCCGATGGGGGGAGGGGGGTTGGGGGGGGGTCTGGCGCCGGCCGGGGGGGTCTGAGCCAAAATTTTGGGGGAGGGGGGTGGGCACTAAAAAACGCTCAAAAATCGAGAAAAATCGCAATTTTTGGCCTAAAAATAGCCAAAAATCGCTAATTTGGGCTGAAATACAGCTGAAAAGTGCTGTTTTGCAGGCGATTTTGGCAATTTTTGTGTGTGAAAGTGTAAAAAATTGCAAAAATTTGCTCGAAAATTTACTTGCCAGAAAAATCGGAGGGGGGGTCGGTGAAATCGTCTCGGGGGGGGGGGGGGTTCCCATCCGGGGGGGGGGGTCTGGCCTAAGTCGGGTGGGGGGCAGACCCCCCCAGACCCCCCCCTGTTACATGTATGCCTACCCCCATCCCAAAATTTTGGCTCAGACCCCCGTCGGCCGGCGCCAGACCCCCCAACCCCCCTCCCCCATCGGCGGATGACCTGTTACATGTATGGTATACGCAGGGATACGAGGTGTGCTTTTTCTCCGAAAAAATCAGTATTTTCTTTAGGGTCGGAAAAATATAAATTGCGGAAAAAGCTCAAGCTAAAATTAGCTAACTTCTGTCATTTTTCAGTTAAAAATGGACTTTTGCGATGTATAGTAGGCCATACTGACTAAAAACTGTTAAAAAAACTTCGGAAAAGACGAAATTTGGCATGAGAATAACAAAAATACAAGCTGCTGTAAGAAAATTTGCATATAGCGGTTATTGATAGAACCTGTCAAGCACTGTTTCATGCCTGTTTCGTGATTTATATCTATGTACACGTGTATTTCTGGTCTGAAAGGACTGAGGAAGGTGCTAGAAAGCGTTAGGAATCAGAAAACCAGGCTAGGATACCGAGAACTTGAGCTTAACTTTTACTGCGGATTCGAAAAAAAACTGAAAAAAAAACGGGCAGAGGTTTTTCAGAAAAATATCCATCCCTGTACGTTTATTGTAACTTGTTTTATAAGATAGGTGGCACTGTCCGCTTTTTAAAAAAAGTGAATTGGACGCTCCTACATACTTGTCATTTCCCATCATGCCGATGAGCATTTTCTGTCCTAGGGGTTGGTCCTTTTGCAATTGTTTGATGCCGTCCTTTCCAGTAGCTCCTTCTCCCTCGTTGCCACCCATCCTCTGTTCCTCCTGCTCCTCATCCATGTTCGACTTGTAAACCTGCGATAATTTAATTTTTATGATATTCTTTATTGCAGTATACTCTACCTCTTCTATCTTCCGTTCGACCTCCTCAAACATGGCCTCTATTTTAGCCTGAATCACGTTGATGGCAAGTCCGACAATGGCCAGTCCCATCGCCACCAGCACAAAGGTCATCAGCGAAAAGGCCACGTGGGTGGGCACTACGTCTCCGAAGCCTGAACAGCTTTTCTAGTTGATTGCAGGGATGCCCACCACATTCAAACTTTGAATTTGATATGGAATGCAATGGTATAGTATAAAGTTGGCGATTTGAATTCGATATGGTATGGTACAGTACTAGCTAATTCAGTTTGAATTTGGTCGGTATGAATTTAGTACAGTAGTGGTAGTTTGCAGTGATAATGTCATAGAAGCCTTTGGAAATTATGCTCAATCCACCTTTCTTGATTTTTTCGAATCAACACATACAGAAAGGATTGGGAATATATGTACTTTGACGCATTTGAAAAGTGTTATAAACAGCCAACAAGCTAGTATTTGATTATGATTATGATTGTTTGAGTATAAATAAGATTGATTTTGTTTGGTAGGCATCCCTGGTTGATTGTATTTTTGAGCGACGACTAATGTTTCAAAGGTCGGAGAAAAGAATTCGATTGTGCAAGATATCAGTTCGTCTCACGCGAGTGACATACCTATAGTAGTAAGCGAAATGAAGAAGAAATAGAGCGACGTAAAGTAGCTCCAATCCTCCCAAGTGCAGTAGATCCCGGCACAGGCACAGATCCAGAAAACCAGTAGTCCCAAGGCCAAGGGAAGCGGCACTTTACTGGCGTCGATTTCATCGTTTTCATCTCTCATGCGCTCCATTTCAATCGCGTCCAATATGAACTTCACTTTACCTCCCAGACACGTTTGATTGATCTTTCGTAACAGTCTGACCATTAGATTCCAGAGTTTCTTGGTCAGCACGAACAACAACGTTCCCCAGTCGGACAAAATCGAGATAAAGAGCGGAATTCCGAATATTGCGTATATCATCGCCGCCACTCGTCCACCCACAGTCACTGGTGCGAAGTTACCGTAGCCTGAAATGAGGATTACGGTAGGTTTTGTGAAACGTTTGGTGTGAAAGTTGTGCTACCTATAGTGCTGTAGATGGTTGAGGCGAAGAAGACAGATCGAAGGAAGGTCCAGGTTGTTTCGTAATCGTCGGGGTTCGGTTTTTCGGGAGGTGTGCGGGACAGGAACCATTCTATGGCTTCTTTGTGCGAGAAATTGGCTTCCGGTTTGGTTAGAGGCCATACTTCCTAAAATATACGCTCGATTACGAAGTTAGCACGGAACTTTTTCTATTCATCTAAATCGGTGTCTATTGGTTGGTATGGTACAATGTGCATACATGTACGTATGAATAAACTATGTTTCAAAATGCCCTGAAAGTGCTGTTGTCTTTTGATGTAGCAGTCTTGATGTAGCAGTCTTTTCAAGCTCCTGCTCTTCTCATCCTATCAACACAGAGTAGTTATTGTTAATCGACTCTAATAAAAATATTCGTCCATACCATGCTAACTCATGAGTACTGTTATTTAAATATATTAATATTAAAATGAAACTATTATTAATAGTGCCATTTTAATAGTATTAAATCTATATTAATATTAAAATAGAGGCCCTACTATTATATTAAATTAAATTAAAAATACTCACAGGGCCTGAATATTAAAATTTATTTTTAATAGTATTTTAATAGCATTTTAATAGTTAAACCTTGTTTGACAATCAAGGAGTTACATAATTTTACCTCAGAAAATGATGAAAATTGAAGATTTCTCTGACTGCCCTCTGACTGAATCTCGAATGCGTTTTCACTTCGAAATAGTGGAACTTTTCTCACTAATAGACATGAATGACAAAAGGACCTGAATCTAGTCAATAACCTATGTAACAGTCTTTCCTTTCAAAAATTTCTCTTTAACTATGCATCAATAGTATTTTTTCTGTAGCTACTTGTGTTCGACTGCAACTTAAAACAGGTTCAGACAAAGTCATTTTAAAAAATGGTTATAAATTTCCACAGAAAAATGCTTCTAAGTTGCATATCTGATTAAATTTTCAACTAACACTAACAACTTCAAGCAAAAGATGTTGTTTCACCAATTCGCTAAAGTGTGTCCAAAACTTTTTAAGCTCGTTTTAGAATCTACTATTAAAATGCTATTAAAATACTATTAAAATTGTTATTTAATAGTATTAATATTAAATCTAAATTAAAATTAACAGGGGACTATCATATTAATATTAAATTAAAATTAAAATCGGCTAGTTCTATTATATTAATATTAAATTAAAATAAAACTTCACTATTAAAATTACAGTACTCATGAGCAGACCTTGGCTTTAATAGCTTATGTTTTGCGCATTGATTAGCATACCGACCGAGTAGCTATTGTTATTTTACTGGTGTATTTTTATTTTACTATTTACTAAATTTACTACAAATTCAGTATAATTTTAATTTTTGTTTTACTATCAACCAGCTCCAATTTTATTAATTTTGTCGCTATTTTACTAGTGATTAGGTGCAATCTTGCATAAACGATGCCAAGATCTTACAGTATGAATATTGATGTTGGTGCCAAACGGTTGCTGAATTCAATCACGGTATAAAGTTCGCCAGAATTTTATCTTCAACAAGACGGTTCTTCAAAATGAGTGTATAAAGCTTTAGATAGTTTGATCGTTTTGAAGATCCTCTCTGTTTTAGAGGAAGAGACAGACTTTTTTTGGAAATTTTTTACAAAATTAGACCGGCAGCAGAGGAAAACGTCAGTAAACTTTTATTTGAAGAAAGTGTGTGTGCAATTCTTTCATATGCAGTTTTCTCTTCCAAACAAGTCTTGCTGACAGTAAGCTCTTCAGATGATTCTTTCAGATGATTCTCTTGCTTCTGTATACTGTGGCCCCTTCCATTCCAAAGAATTCTGGCACACGTTAGGCAAATTATTCAAAAAAAACTGCTTTCCCTTCTAAAAGAATTCTGGCACTCTAGGCAAATTCTTAAAAAAAGCAGCTTTCCCTTCCAATCCGAACAATTCTGCCACTCTTTAGGCAAATCTTTCAAAGCAACTTTACCTTCCTTCCAAGGAATTCTGACATTCCTTTGGGAAATCTCTCAAAAACAGGAATTTTCTCTTCCAATCCAAAGAATTCTGGCACTCTTTAGGCAAATCTTTCAAAAAGCAGCTTTCGCTTCCAAAGAATTCTGGCAATCTTTAGGCAAATCTTTCAAAAAGCAGCTTTCGCTTCCAAAGAGTTCTGGCACTCTTTAGGCAAATCTTTCAAAAAGCAGCTTTCACTTCCAAAGAATTCTGACACGATTTAGGCAAATCTTTCAAAAGGCAGCTTTCGCTTTCGAAGAATTCTGGCAATCTTTAGGCAAATCTTTCAAAAAGCAGCTTTCGCTTCCAAAGAGTTCTGGCACTCTTTAGGCAAATCTTTCGAAAAGCAGCTTTCAATTCCAAAGAATTCTGACACGATTTAGGCAAATCTTTCAAAAGGCAGCTTTCGCTTTCGAAGAATTCTGGCACTCTTTAGGCAAATCTTTCAAAAAGCAGCTTTCACTTCCAAAGAATTCGGCACGATTTAGGCAAATCTTTCAAAAAGCAGCTTTCGCTTCCAAAGAATTCTGGCGCTCTTTAGGCAAATCTTTTAAAAAGCGGCTTTCACTTCCAAAGAATTCTGGCACTCTTTAGGCAAATCTTTCAAAAAGCAGCTTTCGCTTCCAAAGAATTCTGGTACTCTTTAGGCAAATCTTTCAAAAAGCAGCTTTCGCTTTCGAAGAATTTTGGCACTCTTTAGGCAAATCTTTCGAAAAGCAGCTTTCAATTCCAAAGAATTCTGACACGATTTAGGCAAATCTTTCAAAAAGCAGCTTTCGCTTCCAAAGAATTCTGTGGCACTCTTTAGGCAAATCTTTCAAAAAGCAGCTTTCGCTTCCAAAGAATTCTGGCAGTCTTTATACAAATCTTTCGAAAAGCAGCTTTCAATTCCAAAGAATTCTGACACGATTTAGGCAAATCTTTCAAAAAGCAGCTTTCGCTTCCAAAGAATTCTGTGGCACTCTTTAGGCAAATCTTTCAAAAAGCAGCTTTCGCTTCCAAAGAATTCTGGCAATCTTTAGGCAAATCTTTCAAAAAGCAGCTTTCGCTTCCAAATAATTCTGGCTCTCTTTAGGCAATTCTTTCAAAAAGCAGCTTTCGCTTCCGAGGAATTCTGGCACTCTTTAGGCAAATCTTTCAAAAAGCAGCTTTCGCTTCCAAAGAATTCTGGCACTCTTTTAAGTAATTATTTCTGATAGTAAAAGTTTCAGACCATACTTTCAAAACGCTTTTTTGTCTTTCAAGCAATTGTTTCTTACAGTAACTCTTTAGGTAGTTCTTTAAAAATCAGTTTTGTCTTTCAAACAATTCTGTCAGACTGTAAACTCTTCAAATATTCCTTTAAAAAGCAGTTTTCTGTTTTGCTTCTTTCAAAAAACAGCTTTCAGTTGCAATTCACAGTAAACTGTTGTCAGTTTTCGAGCCACGGAACCAGCAGGACTTGGAATTTTCGGGCCAAACTTTTGCAATAGGTACCCAGTTAACTTGTTAATAAAAGTGACTGAGAACGAAACGTTTGAGTGAAGGCCGAAAAAGCGATGGGACATTTTTTTTATCTATACTGTATAAAGTATGAAAGACCAGCTCAACGAATTTCAAATTAGAATCATTTATTTGCACTCATAATTTTCCTCAACATTGAAATTAAACACAAATCCGATATCTTTCTGTGCAAAATTAGCATATAAAAGTATATCATATCAACATCAGCAATAAGAACTGCAATCATAACGCAAATAATGATTAATAAACTTGACTAAATGTCCTTGGCCGTCTAGAGTAGAATTTCTTTAAACTCCCAGTCTTTCCAGCTTCTTCTTAGACCAACAAGCCCAATTCTACCAAGTTTTGATCAATGTCATCTCCAGGATACATTATAAAAGAATCTTTCAGCTTCTATGAAGTTCGCGAAGACGTCCTATTGGCGTTGCTAATAAACAAACTGGCGTAGCTGGCTAGCTTTAAGCAAAATTGCACCTGGTTCATAATACGTGGAGCTGACTAATTCGCATACTCTATCGGTTAGTTTATTATTATGAGTGATGACATGTGATGTTTGCTCGGAAGGGATGATGTGATGATTAAAGCAGCTGCTTTTCTGTGCTTTTTCATTTGCTCCACCCACTTGCGTATGATAGAAGAAGATTGGCATGTGTTGATTGATAAGACACTGTAGACAAGCAAAAATATTAGTAATGTTTCACATACATTCTTTAGGTTTGTGTGTTGGGTGTGAAACTTAGTTTGGTTGATAAAATGGTTTTGGTATGACTTATAATAGGAATATGGTCAGCAATATAAAAATATCATTCTTATCCCTTTGCAATATACCAACGCCTTTATGGCGTATTTGGCCAACCTATCGGTAAGCAAAACAAGACTTTCGGGTCAAACTTTCGCAATAGCCACAAAGTTATATTGTTAATTAATCCTGAAAATCTGAGCCAAATTCATAGATAAATGACTGAGAACGAACTGTTCGAGTAAACTCTCCTTCCTGATGGAGTGTCTAAAGCCTAGCAGCTTTACAAGGAGCGAGCCGAACGGCGCCGAGAGCACACGCTTTAAGATGCAATTGCATCCTACACGCTTAACAAAAAGCTAATCTTATGCCGGCAGCCTTGGCTGCCGGTAAAAAGGCGTGAAAGTTTGGCTGACGAAAGTTCACCTAGTTTTTTGCCCTGGCTGGAATTAATCATAAATCAGTAAAATAGTAGGAAGATTTCCATTTTACTATTGACGCCGTTTGGTAATTTAATTTTATTTTTACCAACATTTTACTACTAGCAAAATACCACTAGTATTACCAATTTTTGTTTTTGTATACTACAGTCGTGCCTCGTTAATATGGCCACTTTGGGACACGACCCAACTGGCCATATTATCGAATCAGCCATATTAACAAAACTTGAAAAAAAAAATTTAAAAGTAGTGAAATCTGAGTTGTAGCATCATTCTGTACCTGGCTATAATAATTTTACCGGTATATATCAACAGATAACCTTCAGCTGGCTCATTCTTTGATTATAACAGAAACCCTCCCACGAGTCGGGACTTCCCCGTAGTGGAAGGGGGAGTAAGGCAGGCTTGGTTTGCCTTGCAAGTCAAAGCTGCTTTACTGCTAACGCCGACTCCTCTTTCGGCCAATCACTTCTTCCAACCTCTTTCTGCCAAATTCTTATATATCCCTATAAATATTCATATTTCCACCTCAGGATTAGATCAAATCCAATCCGGGACGTGCCTCTTTGAGGTAGTTGGTGTGCAGTTCCCATCTGCATTAACGTCCCAGCATCCTCGCAAGGGTCGCAAGACTCTTTCAACATTCGCATCATTGATGTATGGTATAGAGTGCTGAAGATTTGGTGGCCACACTTGCCTTATCTCACCTCCTGAATATGTGTGCACTTTTGCACCCAGCTCATTTTCTCTTATACTGATGCCTTTCTTTCTGCATCTTCTCATCTATAATTCCCGAGTCTCTGTCACCGAAAGGTTGAGCTGCTTTCTTGACTCAATGAATGGTTCACTGATGTGGCTTTTCTCCCACTCGTTCACCTGCCTGATCAGCACCTTCCCAACTTATTGGCTCTAGCGCTTTTCAGCCCCTCGCGTCTCCCTATTGCTGATGGTCTGGTTCCATTCATCAACCTGGACTACCACTCTGCGTCCTCTTACTGCCGTCGATGAAGAGCTTATGGATGTCTTAGCTGGTCAAGATCTTCTTCCAAGTCACCTTACCTCTGATGCCTTACTCTACCCATCTCTACTACTCTCCCCCTTATCAAGATGTCCCAAACATCTTGTGTTAGGTAACGCCCCACTCTGCCATACAAAAAGGTGCGTCTGCTGGCCTGATATCAACAGCTAATCGCTGATGGCCAGGGCGAGAAATTAAACAAACAAACAAACAAATAACAGAAATAACCATTTACTATATGTATCAGAGAAAACGAAATGCAAATCAAATCAAATTAAAACTGAACGTGAAGCTTGAATGTGCAACAGAAAAAGCAAACGTAACGTTGCTAGCAGAAAACAAAGACAAAAACGACGAAATTCTAATCGAAATTGTAATTACCCTGATGGCCATATTAAAAAGTCAGGCAGCTTTTTTAGCCATATTATCGAGGGCCATATTACCGAATCAGTTAAACATATAAACTGAGACATTGGGACACAGAAACTCTTGGCCATAGCCAGAAACCAAGGGCCATATTAACGTGTACATATACTGTGTAAAATAATTGGGACAACAGCTATTTGGCCATATAATCGAGGGTGCCATATTAACGAGGGCCATATTAACGAGGCACGACTGTATAGTAAGATAACAGTACGAGTAGCTTCCAATTAGTATTTTCAGCCGAACAGAATCAAATGTCTCAAATGTTTTTGGACCTACAGTACACTACCGGCCATATATGCGCCCGAACTGAACTCCGCGTAGAACTATAACCACTCTATGATCAGTCAATTTTAGCGAACAACAAATAAGATAACGAATAAAATCAAAATTAAATACTGTAAAACTTCAAAAAAAAGCGCACGCTCCAATAGTAGCGCCCTTTACATACAGTCCGAAAATATAAACGCGCACGCTCTAATATTAGCGCTCCCACGCGCACTACTATCAACGCTTTGTACGTGTTTCCAATGTAGAATACTGTCTGTCCCTTTGAGACAATTATCTTTGATTAAGCTTGCAAACATTAGTCAGACTAAAACTCGTATAAAGATTGCTTGTGTTTAAGACAAAAATACCTGTGTTTTCAGAAAAATGAGGATATTTGAGATGGCCAATGTAGCATTAAACGCGAACACTCGAATAATAGCGCCCCAAAAGCGATCACGAAAAAATAATAGGGCATCGCTATTATTATAAGTTTTACAGTACCTCCAAGAAGGCGCGATGTTTCAAATTCATCTGGTAGTCATCCATTTTCTCCCTAAACTCTTTATTCTTCTGCTCCTTATCGTGGTCTTGTTCCAAGGTCATGAACAGCCAACCGCCGAAGGCCGAATAGGCCAAAATTAGCACGACAAACACCCAGTGGCCGATTCCTATCTTGGAGATGAAATCCCCGAACGCCATGAAGATAGCAACCATAATAGGTTCTTTCAATAACAACTTCTTATACCAGGCTCCCGTCAGCGCTTGGCTAGCTACGTGATGGCCTACCGGAGTTAGCTGCTGCTTTGTTTACAGCCGGTTGCTAAGGTAAAGCCCTCATGTTAATAGGATGGACTTGAGCGTATTTTTGCTCTCGTACCAATTTATCAAATTTGGCCGAGCGGGGAACGTCTCTTGGAGCTTAGTTAGTGTTATTTCAGATACGTATTTATGACTTTTTAGCTAACACAGCAGTTTTTAGCTGAAACTAAATTGATTTGTAATGTAGTTAAGTTTCATCTTCAAAATTCAAAAAGATTTCGAGTATACATGCAGTTGATAGAAGAGTAGTGCTGTTACGTAAACCCGTCCAGATTATGTTTCAGGTCTTTGCTTACATGTACAGGCACGTAATGTAGTCGATAGGCCACAGATATGTGCACTGTTTGGTAAACCCGTCCAAATATTGTTTCATGCTTGTCACATATACAGTCTCTGTTACTGTTTCTGTTATTAAACATTAACTACAAGTACTACTCAAAAGAAAAGTTGTTTTACAAAGCGGAGTTACCTTCCGCCATAAAAGGCAACGTGTATTCTAAATTGACCTTCCGCCATAAAAGGCGATGTGTGTTCTAATTGACCTTCCGCCATAAGGCGCCGTCCATAAACGACGTCGTTGCAAAATCCCGAGTTTTCGGACCCCCCTCCCCCCAAAATCGTCTTGCCTCGTTTCTGGGGACCCCTCCCCCTAGGCGACGTCGTTTTCGGGTTACCCCCCCCCCCCCGATAAAAGTGCAGTACATGCAGTACTGTCATTTTTTCTTGTTGCCATACTGTACAATGAATTGAATAGATCCCTTCAGCCACTCTGGGAAGCTTTTCTGAATGTAGAAATCTTTGACAGAATGTACCTAAATCGAAAATAATACATTCAAAGTTCCAGATCCAAATTAGTTGCATGCGTTGACTCGGAACCGTATTTGGACTGGGACCTGATCTGGTCACAAATTTTATGTAAACAGCTTCCAAGCCAAGAACGAATATTTAGCTATAAATTACTACACAGAGCGTTGCCGTTCCGGTGTATTTTGCCAGAAAATGGTGTGACAGATTGTATAGCGTGTGGATTGAAAGGAGGGGACTACCCTAAACATTTTTACTTAGAATGTGTAAAATTCAGAGACCTCCAGACTCGGATGCAGAGAGCAGTAAAAGGACTAAGTAATAGCCTTTCCTGGAACTGGGATACTGTTCGATTCAATGGTGCGGCAGACATTATTCGCTGTGTGCGCACGATGTGTGCTGTGTTTAAACTGACTCTTTGGTACGAACGATCTGTTATAAGCTAATTACCAATAAAATATACCCAAACGAAAAATTAATTTACAGCGTGGATTTTCAGCGACGATAAAATTGAACGTAAGACAACAGAAACACTAGAAATCAAATCACTCAACGTCAACCGGTCTGACGTCTTGAACTTCATCCTTCGGATCGGTCTGCGTTCCTTTCTGGCTGGTTTTCTTGGCAATCGTTTGGCACCCGGTGGCACGTAATCGCGCTTTCTTAGCCAATTTTGTCTCCAGCATTTTCTTGCTGCAACGAATCATCTCAGATCTTTCTGTAATTTCTTTTTCTTTCTTTTACCGTTTATTGTCAATCATAGCGTATCTAGTGGAAGACAGAGTCTTCTTGTCTATTTCTTTTGACTTCAGAGGCTTAGCCTGTTCTGTGTCGCTGTCATTGTCCAATGCGTCTTTGTAAGCCTAAAATTAGCATACAGCTAAGAGAAAAATTTGCATATTATAGGACCTGTTCGATTCGTTCCTCCAGTTCGTGGAAGGCTATCTCGGCTTTGGCTTGAATGACGTTGATTGACATGCTCACTACTGATAATCCCAAGACAACAAAGACAAGCGTTATCATTTTGGAGCTCAAATCACCCGGAGTCACGTCACCAAGGCCTAAAATATATTTTTATTAATCACTAACCTTCGACTTTATTGAGTCGTCAAAATTTAGGATTTTTGTTCTGCGTTTTTTTAGTACCAGTAAAGTTTATGAGACCGAATTGTTTCTCGAAATGGATTTGCTACTGTAGTTTCAGTGAAATCATACCAGCTTTGGGGAGGGGTAGGGAGGTTCAGTCAGGGGATTTTTCCCACAGGAGGTTCAAAATTTCAAAAAGCTTCAAAACGCCAGGGAATGCGTTTTTAGCAGGTCTTATAGAAAGGAGGCCAAAATAGCGTGTAAGAGCTAAAAAAAGAGCAAAAAACGACAGAAAGGGCTTCTAAAACACCGATTTGTCCAAATACCTGCAGGGGAAAAGGCAAAATTCAGTTACCAAAGACAACTTAAACTAAAAATTAGTGATTTCTTTAGCCAGTTTATTAGTACTGCAGCTGTTACTAGCACCTGTAAAGTATTTTAGGGCCGGGGAGTGGTGCCTCCAAACAGTCTCAGGGGTGAGGGGTAAACCGCCTAAGCCTAAAAGCCCTTGGCCTTAGTACATACTGTATGTACAGTAGTAACTAACTATATTAGAACGATAGGAATCATCACAGAACTAAGATCGTGAAACTATTGTACAGTTTTCCTTATCTGAATTTATGCTTGAAGTGAAGCATTACTATTCAATCAGAGAGCAACAAAAGCTAAAGAACGTTGGGATTAACAGTCAGGGCAGCCGGTCTGGGTTGGAGGGGTTGTCTTGTCAGTCAGGTGCCGGTCCATGTGGTTTCGCCTTCGAAAATTTCGAACAGCTACGAAACGTATGGAAATGCGTTTTTAGAACGTTCTAATCAAAAAGAAGGCTAACTGTTGAAATTTTCAAGCAGTCAAATTTGGTTTAAGAGCTATTAGGCATACAGTACATCTAACAGGGGGGTCTGGGGGTCTGCCCCCACCCGACTTAGACCAGACCCCCCCGGATGGGGGACCCCCTCCGATTTTTCTAGCAAGAAATTTTTTAAGCAAATTTTTGCGAATTTTTATATTTTCAGACAAAAAATTGCCAAATTAGCCTGCAAAACAGCACTTTTTAACTGTGTTTCAGCCCAAATTTGCGATTTTCGACGATTTTTAGCCGAAAAATTAGCGATTTTTTCGATTTTTAGCGTTTTTGTGCCCAACCCCCTCCCAAAATTTGGGTTCAACCCCCCGCCGGCGCCAGACCCCCCATTTCACCTACTCGCTGTCACCAGCTTTCGGTGGCCTGGGTTGGCCTTTGTGCCGACGACCAGTTTGCGGCAAGAAACTCGCACCGCCAACTGGATGAGCGCACAGTGCCTTTGTGGCCTAAACCGCTACACCAAGTGTGTCGAGTCGGGGGGTGCGGAATGAGAGGGGGGTTAGCCATTCTAGCTAGGGGTAAACATCGAAACACCCTAGTACATGTATGGCCTCAAACCCATCGTGTAATTGTTAAGTACAGTAGGTATGAAATAAAGAGTACAGGCCATGCGCGCATAGCTTGTAATCTCTGAATGTCACTCTGTCTTTGATCATCAGGTGGGACATCACAATTTGAATTAGGATTTACTGTCTCGACGCGGAATATAAGACTACTGTATGCTACGTAAACTACGCCACTGATCTTAAGCAGCTTTCAACGCTGGAGGGAAGGGAAAGTAAAGAAAAAAGAAAACTATTTTTTAACGGATTCAATCAGAGGAATGAGCTGGTTGAGAAAGGAATCATTGCATTCGCATAATACACACAGTCAGAAAAGTCATTTTGTACTTGGAAGGGGCTAAGCTGGCTAACAACTCTTCTTTTTATTATTTTTATTCGTTTATTCACTTCGGTCGGCGGCAGCAGTGCAGAGTAGGAGAGAGCAAGGAGTGGTTAAGCTAAGCTTCATGCGATTCCTAAAGTAATACGTCGCCTTCCTAAAATCCCTATTCTGCTTGTTCTTTAGCATTTTTTATGTTCGCGATCTTTATCGTTTAATTTTTTACTCCGAAAAAACAATGGCGGAAAATAGCGCGGCTATTCTTAATTTCACGAAGACCGGCCTCGAGCGTCTTTTATACGGTAGCTCATGTTCTGTTAATTTTAAATGGATTTGGATTCAAATCTTTTCAGCGATTACAAGCGTAAGTAGAACACGCTTTACAATATAAAACAAACCAATAGTAGTGAGCGAGATGAAGAAGAAGTAGAAGGAAGTGAAATAGCTCCACGGTTCCCACAGACAAAACAGAGCGGCGCAGCTGCAGACCCAGAAAACGAAGAGAAAGATGGCCAAAGTCAGCGGAACGTTGGCAGCGTCTATCTGCTGGTCGTTGTCCTGGTCCAGGTCGGCGGCATTTATGTGCTTCAGGTCTTTCACACAGCTCAGTCGTCCGCCACACACTCTGCCATTCAGAATGCGCACCAACTTCACGTAGGCGTTCCACAAACTGGTGGTGGCCATGAAAAGTAAATAACCCAGGTCGTTTAGAATGGTTATGAACAATGGAATGCCAAATATGGCATAGATTATGGTGGCGAAACGACCGCCGGTTGTCACCGGAGCGAAGGTGCCATAGCCTGAAATGGAACTTGTTTCTAACCAGCTTTTTATGGAGGAGAAAGAACTTCTTTCAAAAACTAAGCATAGTTTTACAGACTTTCTAGTGTTGCTTGAAGCAGAAAAATCGGTTCATGCATATTTGAAAAGCGACCGTTTAAAATGCTGGTGTTTTTCCTTTTCATTTGATGATATCTTCAAGTTGTCTGGTCCGATTTTAAAATTTTTTGTACCAACAGATTCAGAGCACTTTGCTTTATGATTTTACATACCGTAAAACTTCTAATAGTAGCGCCCTTTACGGACAGCCCGAAAATATACGCACACGCTCTAATAGTAGCGCCCTTGTAATAATAGCGCTCCCACGCGCACTACTATCAACGCTTTGTAGGTGTTTCCAATGTAAAATACTGTCTCTTTGAGACAATTTTTTTTCGATTAAGCTTGCAAACATTAGTCAGACTAAAACTCATATAAAAATTGCTTGTGTTTAAGACAAAAATAGCCTGTGTTTTCAGATAAATGAGGATACTTGAGATGGTCAATGTAGCATTGAAATAATAAACGCGCACGCTCCAATACTAGCGCCCCGAAAAGCAATCACGCAAAAATACTATTATTGGAAATTTTACGGTATAACAAACGCCTGAACTAACAAAGACAGTTGAAAAATATTATTTTGACGATCAGGTAAGAATTATAGTAACAAACCAATTGTAGTATAGATGGTTCCGGCGAAGAAAACGCTGTTGAAGAAGGTCCAACGTAGCGGCGACTTTTTAGGTCTTTCCGGAATGGTTTTATCCAGATACCAAATTAGCGAATCGTATTCATCCTCATTGAGGACAGACGAGCGAGTGTATACCAGGCGCTAAAAACAATTTTTCATTTTTAATCGATTTTCGGTTCAAACTTTGTTCCATCTTTCGAAAGCTAGTGATGTGAAATCATTGAAAATTTAAATTTAAATAAAATTGAAGCAAATTTGCAAGATACAATTGTTCAATACCTTCAAAACTTTCCTATGTCTTAACAGCTGGCGATACGACTTTCTGGCAGTTTCGTGTTCACCAGTAACATTTCTAAGTTCATTCGGTCCTTCCAAACTCATAAAAATCCAGCCACCCAAGAAGTTATAAGCCAACAACAAAAACAACAGCACAATGTGCTTGGGGTTGATTCGGGAAAAGCACGCTAGGCCTCGCATTGTTGCGCAACCTTCTCTAAGTCGATCCATTCTCAGCCTAAAAGTAGACAGAGCACATAAATTAGCCTGGATAAATTGCAGTCCATAAACTGGTGGACGTTAGAAACATAAACGAGGGACAGGCAGGGCAATTACGGGTAGCAATTTGACGAGCCTTGAGAAATTCCTTTTAAGGCCACTTGTTTTAATTCCGCGTTGCCTAGCTATTTGATAGAAGAAAATTTTCTGATTGACCGCTTTCATGCGTGGAATATAAAACCGACCTGGAATACACCAACAGACTCTGACAGATTTTTAAGAGAGCATACATTTGGACAATTTTAGTACGGCAACACCTGTGTCTCTAGTACTGTTGGAAAGTCCGGGGTTAAAAAAATAAGTTCAGGTTCAAGTCAAGTCCAACATCGAAATTTCAGGTTCAAGTCCAGGTTCAAGTCCATCATCTAAAAAACCTGGACAATAGGTTCAGGTTCAAGTCCACTGATAATTTCAAGAATTGTTGAAATTTTGTACTGCTTGCAACTTTTCTGAGCTATATAAGCCTGTCTACTAGTAATGAAAGACGAAAACCACATTTTATGGGGCAGTAGTTTCGTTTTCTCGCATATTCAGTTTGAGAAATAGGTGTAAAAACAAGAAACCATGAAAATGTTGTGCTATCCAACCGAAAATTTGACAAATTTTGCCTAAATTTTCACTCAAATTTTGAACCTATTGAGTGAGTCCAGTAAAACGAAACAGGTTCAAGTCCGGCTGAAATAAAATAGGTTCAGGTTCAGGTTCAAGTCCACAGATTTCAGGTTAAAAACCTATTAATAAGTCCAGGTTCAAGTCGGACTTGCCAACAGTAGTCTCTAGGTTTCAAGCTAAATGCAGCTAAAATTGTTGGTTCGTGCCTGGAGACCGTTCAGGAAGCGGGTGCCAGCTAAAAAGAGTATAATCATTGCGCTCTTATACACGCCTACTAGATTAACGTTTGTTTACTTCGGCCGTTTCTAAGATACAACTGGAGGGAGAAAGAAGATTGACGGTTTTTCTGCACAGATTTCTTGTCTGAATTGGAGTTTCTTTTTTATATAAATATAAATTTATATTTGAGGTCTGTTTGATGATCAGTCGAGAACTAAGGAAGGCTTCACTCAAACTGATTACACAATTGGCGGTTATTTTTTCGTGACAATGGGAAAATATCGAAATTTTTAATACAAATGTATGTATGTAATTCGACAAACAAACACACAGATAACACAACAGATATGTTTTTGAAAATTGAATGTTCGCGTAAATATTTTAGACATGCAACGTATTCATCTAAAAATGGGTTATTGACTTAAATTTTCGGCTACTTTTCGACAATTCAACCTAGAAATTCAAAATTTTCTGTTTAAAAAGGTTTCTAGCAATCTATACATCATCTTTAGACAAAATAAGGTCCAAAGTGATGGTGAAATTTTCGGAAGTTTACCGAGAGAGGATAACAAAAAGTAATGAAATAAATTCTTATAGCAAAAAATATGTCCATGTTTCCAAAAACAGATTGGCCTCAGAAACGCATGCCTAAAAACCTATTTGAAATGCGAACATATTCGGAATAAGAAGTAGCTACAATTGTAGCTCAAAATAGCTCAACGAAGTACAACTGTATAAATCAAGCAACCTTGATTTTGGCCATTTAGATTTTAGAGTTTCGGCTTAAAACACCGACATAAAGTAGATTTCCGCTTTCGGCACGTGGTGTAAAGGGCATACTGTACAAGTGCAAGACCGATAAAGACACAGAAGGGTACAAAGAAAACGAGTAGAAGGAATGCAAAGCGCATTACTTTGCGACGATCTCTGCACATTCAGTCAGAAACACTGAGCCAGCTAGCGAGTAATGTCCTCGCAGCAAAACTGACTGCACCTGCTCTCTTTGCGTGTGAAACTAGCCCAAAATTATCATGGACAGGTGAAGCAACGTTTCAAGCCAGAAATTTATGTGGCTACTTCATTTAACTTTGCTTAAATCAATTTATGTAATGTACTGTTGCCATGGGTATTCGAATCTGAATTGGGATTTTAAAAATACCCGGAAATCGGTTAAAATCGTAGGTTTTAGGGGCCGTTCATAAACGACGTCGTTCCAAAATCCCGATTTTTCGGACCCCCCTCCCCCCAAAATCGCCTTGCATCGTTTCTTGGGAACCCCCCCCCCTATGGCGACGTCGTTTTCGGTTTACCCCCCCCCCCCGATAAAAGGGCAGTACATACAGTACTGTCACGTTTTTTTGTTACCATACTGCGCAATCAATAGAATAAATCCCTACAACCGCTCTGGAAAACTTTTCTGTATGGAGAAACGTTTGACAGAATGTTCATAAATCGAAAATAATGTAATTGAAGTACCCTAAAATTCATAAAAAAGCGACGTCGTTTTTTGCTAACCCCCTCCCCCTCCTGGTGCGTCGTCTATCGTCGCATTTCAGCCGACCCCCCCTCCCCCCCTCTGGAACGACGTCGTTTATGAACGGCCCCTTAGCGTGCGTTGCATGCGGTAAACAGTCTTGGTTGCCTGCCTACCAATATCTCGGTTAGAAAACATAATTATGTACGTGAAATTACTAGTAAACATTTAAATATTCATGTTTTCATTAAAATGTAGTGTTTTTTGGTTTCTTTCTTGTTTGCTCCGTGTTGTTGAAAAACGGCTGAATTACGGTTACTTACAGAACAGAAATGACCGCTTCTAGACTCAGACTTGGGCTTCCGGTTGATGCCAACAACAAAATGTGAAAGTCAGATTTGAATCAGGGATGTGAGGTGGGAAAAAAACACCGGAAAAAAGTGTTTTTCCGGAAAAAAACCGGTATTTTTCCTAAGGGTCGGAAAAACACATAAATCGCGGAAAAAAACTCAAGCTAAAAATAGCTCATTTACGTCATTTTTCGTTTAAAAATGGACTTTTGCTATGTATAATAGGCCATACTGACTCAAAACTGTTAGAAAAACAACAAAAAAGACCAAATTTGGCATGAAAAAACAAAAATGCAAACTGCTGTAAGAAAATTTGCATATAGCGTTATTTATGGAACCTGTCAGGCACTGCCTGTTTCGTCATTTATATCAATGTAACAAGTGTATTTCTGGTCTAACAAGACTGAGGAAGGCGCTAGAAAGCGTTAGGAATCATAAAACCACCCTAGGATACTCAGAACTTGGGCTGGAGTTTTTTTCCGCGATTTAGGAAAAAAACCGGAAAAAAACTGGAAAAAAACAGGCCGAGGTTTTTTTCGGAAAAATATACAACCCTGATTTGAATTTCCGTCCTAAACATGTCGGGTGTTGGTGGATCAAACCGCTCATAAAAGGCGCTTAGGATTTCCTGCGAGTATGATATCCTAATCTGTTTTATGAATAATCCTAACATACGATACGGCGTAGGATGTCATACTCGTAGGATGTCCTACGGCCAAATAGGACGTCCTAAGCGCCTTAAGTTGTCCTAAGCTTCGGATATTTTTATGAATACGGGCCCAGCTATACCTGACCTACTTACAGTACTTGCAATAAGGTGGCGAAGCTGCAACTTTCAGGGTTCAACAAACTGTGCCATGTACACGTAAAGCTGCACTCTGCTCAGTTAGACAGCCACTTCTTTGGCGACTGTCTTAATGCCTGCAGAACTGTGAAGCATTCGGTCATCTCCGCTCCCTGACTTTCTTTATCACGTTTGCTGGGTTCGATTTGCTAACCTCGCCAATCCAATGTCAAATAACGATTGAAAATCAGGGAAATCGCACGACATATCTTGAGACAAGTGAAACTAACCTTTTAAGCAATAGACATACCGTAAAACTTTTAATAAAATAATAATAGCGCCCCCAAAAGCAATCACAAAGAAATGATAGCTCAGCGCTGTTATTAGAAGTTTTACGGTTTCTGCCGAGAATTGGCAGGCAGCTAAGTTACTCTTGGTACTGTATTTGTGTGAAATTTGTTTTGTTCATCTGTCACACTAAACGATCAAACGTCAGCTAAACTGAGCCTTGTATTGATAAAATCCTTTTAACGCTTTTGTCTCCAGGCTGTGGATCTATGACTAAGATCGGGTGTTTTATCCATAGCCTTATATCGAGATATAAGTGTTAAAAGGATTCTATCAATACAAGGCTCATTTTAGCTGACTGACTTTAGCGTGGCCCACCCCATATGTAAGTTGATCAAACATTATTTTATTGCATAGCATTCCACTGGTTACAGAAGTTAGTGCTATTGTTGCACTCGGTTGGACACAAGCATAATCCAGAGAAGCGCAAAATACATATGCCAATGAAGAAGCTACATAACTCCATAACGCAGGTTATAGAACAGTGTCGATTTGTTCCCAGTTAGCAAAAAAACCTGGGTAAACAATGCTGTAATCCGAAAAAAAAGTGACCAGCATGCACTGCTGAGTGCCGGTGACAGTGAACGGCACGTTGTGTGTGGTGGCAGGGAGTGGCTTCGTCTGTTGGACTGGGTCGTGGCCGTACAGCCTTAAATCAGCTATCATTATACTGGTAACACTCAGATCACATCACATCACATGCTTTTAAACAGAGAGTAAGTACTACTGTTGCTAAGTAAATTATAATCATAATTATATTTCTTAGAAATTTACTAATACAAGTAAATTATTTGGTAAGTAAATTATAATTTTAATTACATTAATTTTAAATTTCTACCTTAAGTAAATTTTAAGTATAATTTTAGTTATACTTTTAGAAATTTACTAATACAAGTAAACTATTAGGTAAGTTAATTAAAATTGAATTATAATTAAAATATATTTACTAAGCAACAGTAGTACCTAAGTACTAAAATGTAATACAGTCAGGCACTTAACGCCGTTTATGATACCGGTACCTAGGGTAGCAACACCATATATGGTACCCCCACGTTCGGGGCCTGTGGTGGCACCATATATGGTACCACCACTCCACTTATTCGAAGAGGTACCATATTTAGTGCCGGTACCATATATGGTACCACCACGCTCGCGGACTGTGGTGGTACCATATATGGTACCCCTACCTTCGAGCACTGTGGTGGTACCATATACAGTAGTGCACAAAAAATGTCCTCTCGACTTTTTCGGGTTCACTAAAATCACTCTTTTTCACTCAATTCTCTACGAATTTCAACCAAACTTTCACGGTACGTGCCCATTAGTCCGGCTACTTGTATTACAGTTTCGGCGGGAAATTTAAACGAAAATGCGAAAATCATATGGTCTCATAAAAACGGCTCTTACTCAAGAAATACAAAAGCTACGCCCGTGAAATCATGGCCGCTTATAGACCAAATATGGTGCAATTTTATGTGGAAGTTTCAAAATCCTCGCTCAAAGTAGGCGCGAGAATCCGATTTTCAAAGTTGGCAAAAAATCGGAATTTATCCATTTCCAAAGCTAACATTTTGAGTGAGGTTCACTAAAATTACCCGTTTTCAGTCAATTCTCTGCCAATCTGAACCAAATTTGCAGAGTACGTGCCCAATGGGTCTGGCTAACTCTGCTAGAATTTGGGCGCGAAAATTCAAATATTGGCGGGAAATTTAAACGAATATGTGAATATCATAAAATGGTCTCATAAAAACGGCTCTTACTCAAGAAATACAAAAGCTATTCTGGTGAAATCATGGCCGCTTATAGACCCGACATAGTGCAGTTTTACAAAGATGTTTAAAAACCGTAGCGCAAAGTACGCGCGAGAATCCGATTTTCAAAGTTGGTAGAAAATCGGGATTTATCCATTTCCAAAGCTAACATTTTGAGGTTCACTAAAATTGCCCGTTTTCAGCCAATTCTCTGCCAATCTGAACCAAATTTGCAGAATAGGTGCCCAATGGGTCTGGCTAACTCTGCTAGAATTTCGGCGCGAAAATTCAAATGTTGGCGGGAAATTTACACTACAAAGTATCCTGCAAAAATTGTTCTTACTAATGTTTAAATTTCCCGCCAACATCCGAATTTTCTCGCCGAAATTCTAGCAGAGTTAGCCAGACCCATTGGGCACCTATTCTGCAAATTTGGTTCAGATTGGCAGAGAATTGACTGAAACCGGGCAATTTTAGTGAACCTCAAAATGTTAGCTTTGGAAATGTATAAATCCCGATTTTCTGCCAACTTTGAAAATCGGATTCTCGCGCGTACTTTGAGCGAGGGTTTTGAAACTTCTACATAAAACTGCACTATGTTGGGTCTACAAGCGGCCATGATTTCACGGGCGTAGCTTTTGTATTTCTTGAGTAAGAGCCGTTTCTATGAGACCATTTTATGATATTCACATATTCGTTTAAATTTCCCGCCAAAATTTGAATTTTCGCGCCCAAATTCTAGCAGAGTTAGCCAGACCCATTGGGCACGTACTCTGCAAATTTGGTTCAGATTGGCAGAGAATTAACTGAAAACGGGCAATTTTAGTGAACCTCAAAATGTTAGCTTTGGAAATGATGATAAATTCCGATTTTTTGCCAACTTTGAAAATCGGATTCTCGCGCGTGCTTTGAGCTGGGGTTTTGAAACTTCTACATAAAATTGCACTATATTGGGTCTATAAGCAGCCGTGATTTCACGGGCATAGCTTTTGTATTTCTTGAGTAAGAGCCGTTTTTATGAGACCATATGATTTTCGTATTTTCGTTTAAATTTCCCGCCAAAATTTGAATTTTCGCGCCGAAACAGTAACACAAGTATCCCGACTAATTGGGCACCTATCCTGAAAATTTGGTTCAAATTCGTTGAGAATTGAGTGAAAAACAGTTAATTTAGTGAACCCGAAAAAGTGGAGAGGACATTTTTTTGTGCACTACTGTATGGTACCGGTACCATATACGGTACCCCTACCTTCGAGCGCTGTGGTATATGGAGCCATATAATGGTACCACCACAGTGCTCGAAGGTAGGGGTACCATATGGTACCATATATGGTACCATATATGGTACCGGCACCTTATATGGTGTCGGTACCATAAACGACGTTAAGTGCCTGACTGTAATAGGTTCGGGCCGGGGTATAAATTTCAAAAACCTCCAAAACGCCTGGAAATGCGTTTTCTGTACGCTTGAAACAGGGATGGATATTTTTCCGAGAAAAACCTCAGCCTGTTTTTTTTCAGTTTTTTCCGGTTTTTTTTCCGAAATCGCAGAAAAAACTGCAGCCCAAGTTCTCGGTATCCTAGGCTGGTTTTATGATTCTAACGCTTTCTAGCGCCTACGACAGTCTTTTCAGACAAGAAATACACGTGTACATAGATATAAATCACGAAACAGGCATGCAACAGTGCCTGACAGGTTCCTTCAATAACGCTATATGCAAATTTTCTTGCAGCAGTTTGCATTTATATTTTATCATTCCAAATTTGGTCTTTTCTGTTCTCTTTCTAACAGTTTTTAGTCAGTATGGCCTATTGTACATGTACATCGCAAAAGTCCATTTTTTAACAGAAAAATAACATAAATTAGCTATTTTTAACTTGAGTTTTTTCCGCGATTTATGTTTTTTTCCGACCCTTAGGAAAAAAACTGGTTTTTTTTTCAAAAAGGGACAAAAAACACCGGAAAACACACACCTCACATCCCTGGCTTGAAATAATATAGGTTAAGGATTGGTATTTCGGTTGGGGTTCCCTAGTATCGGGGAGGGATAGGGGTAAGGGGTGACAGGCGGTTGGCCTAGGAGTAAAAGTGCTAATATTGACTCCGATACAGCGAAAAATCGCGTTCTACAGGCATTTTTAGCAATTTTCGTTTCGGAAATTGAAAAAAATGCAAAAATTAGCCCAAAAGTTACCTCCAAGAAAAATCGGACCGGTTGGGTAGAAAAACTTGTCTCTGAGGGTCTCCTTTGGGGATTGACTACAGTTGGAAAGTCCGGGGTTAAAAAATAGGTTCAGCACAGGGAAAACGTCTTTTGAGATACGGTTACTGCGATCTGCTAATGTACAGTTAGAGGTCGCATTAACCGTGCCTTGTAATCGCATTAACCGTAGCTCGTCATCGCATTAACCGTGCCTTGTAATCGCATTAACCGCAGCTCGTCATCGCATTTAACTATCGTAAGACGGTCTGTCTACAAAGATCTCATTAGCACATCGTTAATACGTTAAATGCGTTAAATACGAATCAACCAAAGCCATCAACCAGAACGCAATGCTGACTGTTGTAGCACGGTTAACGTGATCTGCTAATGCGATTGTTGCAGATGATCTGTTAATGTACATTAGCAGATCTCATTTAACGCATCATCAGTCAGAGGCGCCGCGCCGCATTATCACATCGTTACTACGCTAAATGCGATCTTGTTATGCGATCTGTAACTGTACATTAACAGATCGCAGTAACCGTATCTCAAAAGACGTTTTCCCTGGGCAGGTTCAAGTCAAGTCCAACATTGAAATTTCACGTTCAAGCCCAGATTCTGAAAAACCTGGGCAATAGATTCAGGTTCAAGTCCACTGATATGGGGCCGTCAAAATAAACGACGTCGTTCCAAAATCCCAATTTTTCGGACCCCTCCCCCCAAAATCGTCTTGCGTCGTTTCTTGGGGACCCCCTCCCCTACGGCGACGTCGGTTTCGGTTTACCCCCCCCCCGATAAAAGGGAAGTACATACAGTACTGTTGCATTTTCTTGTTACAATACTGCGCAATCAATTGAATAATTCCCTACAACCACTCTGGGAAGCTTTTCTATATGTAGAAGCTTTTGACAGAATGTGCATAAATCGAATATAATGCAATCGAAGTACCCTAAATTCCGAAAAAAGCGACGTCGCTCTTTGCAAACCCCCTCCCTTCCTGGTGCGTCGTCTGTCGTCGCTTTTCAGCCAACCCCCCTACCCCTCTGCAACGACGTCGTTTATGGACGGCCCCTATTTCCAAAAACTGTAGAAATAGCGCTGCTTGCAACTTTTCTGAACTATAAGCCATTCTACTGGCTGTGAAAAACAGTGATCAGACATTACTATACAGTGTACTTTCGTTTTCTAGCATTTTCAGTTTGAAAAATAGGTATAAAACCATGAAATCTTCAAAATTTTGTGCAATTCAACACAAATACCGATAAAATGGCACCATTTCCGTTTTTGAATGGCTAGTGTGTATGATATGACCAAATAAATGCCAGAAATTGCTGACTATAATTCACAAATTCAAAAGGTATTTTGTAGTCAATTTGTAGTCACTAAATCTGAATATGTAGTCGTAGTCAATTTGCAGTCTTGATGACGTCATAAAACCCAAAAAATTAGTAGTTGGTGGTTAGTAGTTAGTAGTAGTCACTACAAAATAGGTCTATCTGCACTCTAAAATACTAGATGCTGCGTTAGAGTCGAATACTACTTTGGAATGCAGACAAAAGCGGGCCTAGAGTAAAAAAGAAAAGAAAGGAAACTTAAGAGCCGGTTTTTCTAGGAATCGACTTTTGCTCCTTAACTACCGGACAAATCTCAACTTTTTGTCTCCGATTTGGCTAAAATTTTGTATTTTGGTTTAATTTGACCTAACGAGACATTTTATCACCTTCCCGGTCATTTCTGAGAGGGTCACTTTTTCGACCCAACCTCAGATTTTGGCTTATCTCTCTGAGTATCATGTTGACCACCGGTGGTCAACTAAGGACAATGTCCGTTCACGCCCAATCTGTCCGCGCGGACAACCAAATTGTCCCTCTGGACCAGTGTGGTGCACTTTTTATCTAGGTAACTAGGTAGCTAGGTATACCTAGTATTACCTAGTTAATATTCGGGAAAAGTACCTAGATTTACTTTACCTAGTTGCTGGTTACTCTATTTTACCTAGTTTTACTTTACCTAGTTTTAAATCCACATAACTAGGTACTTCTAGGTAGAACAAGTTTACCTAGTTTGATATTTCCAGTTTTATATGGCTTTTTCATTAAGCAAACCTACAAATTTTCGGCTTTCTCACAATTACAGTGACTCAGAGAATGAATTTCTGAGTTATTTGATCAATAAAATACAAATATTTAATTGAAATGTGTCAAATTTCGTACATTTTAACTCTACTAACTTCATCACTGTTCTATTAAACCAAAAAATAATATTTTGATTTGATTTCGAGCGTTTTAGGTTTACCTAGTATTACCTAGTTTTTCTGGGCTTTACCTAGTATTACTTTACCTAGTTTCTTAGCTGAGAACTTTACCTAGTATTACTTTACCTAGTTTTTTAGGTGCCAACTTTACCAATTTTAAAAATGCACCACACTGCTCTGGACAAGACAATAGACACTACCACTGTTCAGGCGGACTGGACAACTTACCCAATCCGGACAAGCCTGGACAAGCCCGGACAACGCTGGACAAGTTGGTAAAAAGACGGACAAGCCTGGACAAGTTGGTACAAAGACGGACAAGCCCGGACAAGCCTGGACAAATTGGTACAAAGACGGACAAGCCCAGACAAGCCTGGACAAGTTGGTAAAAAGACGGACAAGCCTGGACAAGTTGGTACAAAGACGGACAAGCCCGGACAAGCCTGGACAAATTGGTACAAAGACGGACAAGCCTGGACAAATTGGTACAAAGACGGACAAGCCCAGACAAGCCTGGACAAGTTGGTAAAAAGACGGACAAGCCTGGACAAGTTGGTACAAAGACGGACAAGCCCGGACAAGCCTGGACAAATTGGTACAAAGACGGACAAGCCTGGACAAATTGGTACAAAGACGGACAAGCCCAGACAAGCCTGGACAAGTTGGTAAAAAGACGGACAAGCCTGGACAAGTTGGTACAAAGACGGACAAGCCCAGACAAGCCTGGACAAATTGGTACAAAGACGGACAAGCCCAGACAAGCCTGGACAAGTTGGTACAAAGACAGACAAGCCTGGACAAGTTGGTCTTGGTACAAAGACAGACAAGCCTGGACAAGCCTGGACAAGTTGGTACAAAGACAGACAAGCCCAGACAAGCCTGGACAAGTTGGTACAAAGACAGACAAGCCTGGACAAGTTGGTACAAAGACAGACAAGCCCAGACAAGCCTGGACAAGTTGGTACAAAGACAGACAAGCCTGGACAAGTTGGTCTTGGTACAAAGACAGACAAGCCTGGACAAGTCTGGACAAGTTGGTTTAAAGATGGACAAGCCCGGGTTTGACAGGCCCCGACCAACCTGATACAAGCCCAGGCAGTGTTGAACAATTGTTAACAGATCAAGATTTACTGAATGAGACTACACACTAAACAAAAAAATCAAGATTTACTGAATGACACAACACACTTGTTAGTCTATTGAACCAGCATAAGGTTTTTTGGGCCGTATAGCTCTTTATCATCGAACGAATAATCCACAATATTATGCCACAACCGCCAACACGTGTTATTTGCGCAAATAGATACACATACACGGCATACAGTACAAGCCATCCGAGATTTTACAATCTGTTGATGTACAATGCAGGGCTTTCTTGCGCAGTGTCCTGGCTCATGTGGAAGGCTTTTGTCAAAACGTACTTTTCGGAGTTGAATTGAATTTAATAATATAGAAATAGAAGCTCAGATCATTTGTTCGTGTGTTGGTTAAGTTAGATTCACTTCCCCGCAAAAAGAATGCCAAAAAATTGAAATTAAAATTAATGTGGATTGAAAAAAGTACCATTCGGGCCGCGTCGTTGGCTCAGTGGGTAGCTTGCTGCCTCTGAGTCACGGCGGCCCCTGCATCCCTAGCGGTTGTAGTGGTTCATCCTCTCGGCGCGGCAAGTTTCTTGCTGCAAAGAGTTGGTCGTCGGCACAACGCTCCACCCAGGCCACCGAAAGCTGGTTACAGCAAGTAGATAAAATGGGAACCAACTGGATCTGCCATTGCACCGAAGCCGCTCCTACAGCATGCCAACTTGGAGAAAGATCAATTGACGTCAAGTGCTGGCTGAGACGATACAACAAGGCCAATATCGGTTTAGGTCCTCATGCCGGGCGGCAGTGGACGCTGTCAGCACTACGACGTCAATCCGCCAGGCGCTCTCTTAGTGCCTGGCGCCCAACAGCATGGCTTGAGTGGCTCGGCAGTGAAAGAAGGGCAACCGTCCGAGATGACGATAACAAGGGGTAACGAAATGGACCGCGCAGGTCTGATCGTAGGGCTGTACATCGTATGGCCCCCCGCCAGATCGGATCGGATCGAAGTACCATTCGGTCGATCACGACCTGCAGCAACTCTGCATTTCAGTTGGCAAAATAATGAATTTCAGGAATACATAACATATACATATACATATATGTATATGTTTTCCGAAGTCGAATACACATACATAATATCTATACGTATTTTTTCAAAAAATATGCACATAAAATACATACAGTATTGATAAAAAAATGTCCCATCGCTTTTTCGACCTTCACTCAAACGTTTCGTTCTCAGTCACTTCTTTACCGATTTGGCTCAAATTTTCAGCAAAAATTACCAACATGGTTGGCTAAATATTCTGCAAGTTTGGTGCGAACATTTCAACTGAAAAATTTTTTTTGAACGGAAAAGTGAAAATCATAGTGGTCTGTGAAAATTTAAAATTCCCGCGCAATTACGGCGCTATCGCTTAGATAGTTGCAGGAATGATCGGGCGGCATTTGGTCATAACATATTCAGACGGCAGCCCTCTGGCTTAAGGGACACTAAAATTGGGGAATTTCAAAAACATGACAAAATGTGGCTTTTCTTCGTAAAACTGGTGAAATGACAATTCAGAAGATTTTCGATTTTCTAAAAACACTGTGGAGAAGGTTTCTATGATGTGGAACAGAGTTTAAATATCAGGTTGATTCATTTGTCAAACTTCCTGCTACAATCTGTGTTGATTAACAACTGATTCAGTGCTTTGATTCCAGAATGTACAGATTTCTTAACTATGGGATTTTCGATCATGTTTTTAAAATTCCCCAATTTTAGTGCCCCTTAAGCCAGAGGGCTGCCATCTGAATATGTTATGACCAAATGTCCGCCCGATCATTCCTGCAACTATCTAAGCGATAGCGCCGTAATTGCGCGGGAAATTTGAATTTACACAGACCACTATGATTTTCACTTTTCCGTTAAAAAAATTTTTTTCGGTTGGAATTTTCGCACCAAACTTGCAGAATATTTAGCCAACCATGTTGTTAATTTTTGCTGAAAATTTGAGCCAAATCGGTAAAGAAGTGACTGAGAACGAAACGTTTGAGTAAAGGCCAAAAAAGCGATGGGACATTTTTTTTATCTATACTGTATTATTCATATTTTTTCAAGGCCAGTTTTCAGTTGAAAAATGCTGCTAAAACAGTTGCTTGTGACTGAAACGAGAAAGGGTCTACGTTTGGACCTGATTGGCATGAAATTGATTCAGTATTTCAGTCAAATTAGCAATAATTTCCACAGTTAAATTCTGTTAAAAATCTCCCATGTACAGTCAGTCATTTTGTGTAAGGGAGACATGTGCAATGAACTTTGTTTTTGAAACCGAAATACCCGATAATTTCGTTTAGGTCAACAACTAGCAAAAGAAAGGAGTCTTTTCTCCTGCCATTTATCCATTGAATTTGAAAATCTAATCGTTCCCACATTAGAACTCCTTTTGGTCGCCTCGCACCACTTTATGGTTATGATATTATTCAGTTAAACACCAAATGTGTGGTTTACCACAGGGACAAATTTAGACACTGGCATCCGGAAGAAAATGTAATTTTCTGCTGTGGATGGCAGGCTGAGATTTAAAACTGCAGTATTTCATCAGAAAATCAGTATGTATTTTCAAATATGTATTTTAAATACATAGTGGCCTCAAAATACATATACATATTCTCTGAGCAATACATACACATATACATATACATACATGGGCCGGGGGGTAAGGGGGGTTTACCCCCTCGCCGGCCAATACCCCCTCGACCGCCCATATATACTCCATACCCCCCTCGCCGGCCAACCCCCCTACCCCCCGGAGGGAGGAAATTTTCGCTTATTTAAGGCAAAATAGGCGTGCCTTTTTTCGGCCCCCCGGAGGTCTGCTCCCCCCTCCTGCCCCCCCTCCGGATTTTTCCGGCCCATGTATGTAGATATACATATAGTACACGCAAGTGACATGGCTTCTGGCTTACATTTAAAAGATAATGAAGTCGCGAGTCAAATTTGCGTTGTGCCCTGATTAGTAGCTGATCACAGAGACTGTTTTCAAGCTTGAAGTTTTGATTTTGACTGTGACAACACTGGTCTAGCTATCCAAAACATACCAAGTATGGATAAAACGCATTCCATTTAGGCTCTGCTGGCTGGATGGAATTTGTATTATGTAGAATCTGCGGCTTGGCATGACACTGATTGAAATGTTGGATACAGACCTAAAATTAGTCGATATAAGTCAAATTAGCGTGGTGCACTGATTAGTAGCTAACCGATGAAGAGTATTTTATTGTTTTGTGTGAGTGTTTGCGTGTATTCTTGTTGTGTAGTCGCTTTTGAGTGATTGTGCGGCATTGTGTGTTGTGTTTTACTAGTTCCCCAAACCCATAAACTCCTTCATCATAGAGCCTAATGATAGTTAATTCGTACTCTTTCTTGAAAAGTGGCTGTTAGATTGAGTTTGCTTGACATACTGTACATACATGTATATAGTGAATTGGAAGAATGCGTGATTCCAGGAGTGTTCGTATTGTTGAGCTGTTGAGTCATTGTGTTTGTGATTGTGTGTTTCCGTTGTGTCAGCAACTAACCAGTAAAGCCAACTTTCGTTTCATTGGTGCCGAAACCCATTGAACCTCCCTCCCTTCACAAGTCTTACGGCTCATCAGTTTCTTATGTTCAAGTTTCCAAGTTCCCCTTCGCTTCAACCAGCAGTTCCATTGCGTGATCATCAGGCACAGGCATTTGATGCTAACATGTCATCCCCTACATTCCTCGATCGTCTCCAGCCTCTATGATCGCAGTATCAGTGGAATGTCGAACAGTGGCAGATGGAACAACAGCGACGTGATCGAGAGTGGCAGATCGAACAGCATCGATGGCAGACTGAACAGCGCCAGCGTGATCGCGAGCAGCAGCAGCGCCTTGATCGTATGTTCTCCCAGTGTCGGTCTTGGTACAGCAAGGCTCCTGTGGAAGAGGAAACGGCTTTGTGTTCTGGCACTTCAGATGTCCAAGTCGGCTCATTAGATACTCCCTTCAGTGGGTTAATGGTCGATCCTCCTTTCAGTGGGCATTCTCCTATCAAGTCTAATCTCTACATCCCACTGTCCTTTGGTAACGATCGCACTACGTTTTCGGCTATCATCGATACTGGGGCACAGGTCAACATCATTAGTTCTTCAGTTGCTGATCACACAAAGGCTCACTGGTTGTGTCATATTCTCGCACTTTTTGAAACTGAGAAACTGATGAGCTGGAAGACTTGTGAAGGGAGGTTCAATGGGACTCGACACCAATGAAACGAAAGTTGGCTTTACTGGTTAGTTGCTGACTGCACAACACAACAGAAACACACACAATCACATACGCAATGACTCAACAGCTTAATGATACAAGAACTCCTGAAATCACGCATTCTTTCACTATATACAGTGGCGGCCAAAAGTTTGGATGCACCCCCAAAATTTTCAGTTTTCTGTTAATAACACCTGTTCTGTTTGCAGTTTGCGGATGAAGTTGCGTGCTAAGTTTGTGCATAGTAGCCCTGCATAACCTGAAACCATCTAGTGTTCGGTACCCCTCACGTTGCTGTAGTATGAATCCATTTACCAAAGACCCCAGAAAAATGGGTGGACAAAAGTTTGGACGCACCTATGATTATCGTGATTTTTTTGCTTTCCAGATGCTTTGTAGGGAACCTAGCGGCCGTTAATATGTGTAGCTGCTATTTAGTCTTCTTTTTATTGCATTTTAGCGGCAGTTTGGAGGATGGCGCAGTCCAACCAACTTATTCAACCAAAGAGGGTTCTCGTGCTTGAGCTCAGACAGAGTGGTCTCTCTAATCTCAGATAGCCTGAGAAGTCGGGTGTTCCGGAAATAATTGTTTGTTCTGCCTTAGTTCTCTTCTCTGAAACCGGTTCAAACGTCAATCGGAAACGGACCAGTCGACCGAAATCGCATACAACATGGCAGGAATGGGTCCTTGTGACGATATGCCCAATTGACATACATGTACTAGGGGGTTTGGGGGGTTTACCCCCTGCTGAAAAGGCCAAACCCCCCCCTCACCCCCTCCCCCGAGACAAGTTAAGGGCCCCCCCCCCCCCGACCCAAAAATACAAGCACTAGTAGTGGCTCCAGTACTAACAAACTGGCTCAGAATGCATTCTAAATGTGTTTTTGAAGGCTAAATTTTCAAAATTTTCTCGCCCTGGTCGGGCGGAAGCCCAACCAGGCCACTTTAAACAACTAAATCTTGTAATTTCTGCTAATTTTAAGTTCGGAATGCCTTTTAAACGCGTTTTTGAAGGCAAATTTTGCTAAATTTTCTTACCCTGGTTGGGCAGCGGCCCAACCAGGCACTTTCAAAATTTTACACCCCACCTTTCGGAAATCTTGGATACGATCGAGGTTTTTGGAAGCCCTTTTTGTCATTTTTTGCTTATTTTTAACTCTGAAACGCTATTTGACAGCTTAAAATAGCGATTTTTAGCCTCCTTACTGAAAAAACGTGCTAAAAACGCATTTCCAGGCGTTTTGGAGCTTTTTGAAATTTTGGACCCCACTCTGGACGAAACCCCCCCTAGACCCCCCACCTGAGGATGTTGGTAGACATCATGCTGTCATATGTAGAACAGAACCTCGGGCTGAATTGGCTGTTTCAACAGGATAATGACCCCGAACACAGGGCGAGGTCAGCCAAACAGTGGTTCGCTGACAACAAAGTCGCAGTTTTGGACCGGCCTGCTCAGTTACCTGACCTGAATCCAATCGAAAATTTGTGGAGATATGTCCAGAGAGACGTTATCAGTAAAGCACCCCTAGATCTGTTCGATCTGGAGAGTGCCATCACAGAATTTTGGCTTCGTATTTCCCAGTCTTTGTGCCAGAAACTAGTCAACTGTATGCCGAACCGCTGTGCAGTTGTGGTTAAGTCTTATGGCTTCCCAACAAAGTGCTAGTCGCCTAAATACATATTTCATTCTTGCTTGTTTTTTATTGTTGCAGGTTGCTCCGTTTTTTAGAAATCAGTTGTTGCGTCCAAACTTTTGTCCACCCATTTTTCTGGGGTCTTTGGAAAATGGATTCATACTACAGCAACGTGAGGGGGACCGAACACCATATGGTTTCAGGTTATGCAGGGCAACTATGCACAAACTTAGCATGCAACTTCATCCGCAAACTGCAAACAGAACAGGGGTTATTAACAGAAAACTGAAAATTTTGGGGGTGCGTCCAAACTTTTGGCCGCCACTGTACATGTATGTACAGTATGTCGCGCAAACTCAATCTAACAGCCACTTTTCAAGAAGGAGTACGAATTAACTATCATTAGGCTCCATGATTAGCTACTAAGCAGTGCACCACGCTAATTTGACTTATAGCGACCAATTTTAGGTCTGTATCCAACATTTCAATCAGTGTGTACAATACCAGCATTTCCCGGCCTGACACTAACTTGATTCATTGATTATTAACTCATTATTTGTTGCGTTATTTCGTGTCGCGTTATTCGTTATTGTACGTACTAATCTGGCTACCAGCCAATATTACTACGCGTGTTCTAGAGCCTGGCGCAAGGCCTCGCTCAGTTGTTGTTTTCCGGTTTCTCGTTTCTCGTGTGCTCGTTGAGTGTGTTACAACGTGGATGGCGCAGTGCCAATAAACGTTCTTCGCTCGACGTGCCTTTTCTTGGGAGAGCCGGCAACAAGGCTAAACCGATAGGTTTATCTCTTTCTCGGTTATTATTTATTCTTTTATCTCGTCTTGGCGAACACAGCCTCTATAGGCGTAATTATTCTCGCTTTCGCTTCTCTCTGGCGTCGTATTTCGTCGCTGTAACGTCTAAAATAGTGTCTGTACGTGTGCTAACCAACTGTTCCAGAGTGCGTTAGTTGTGACATCCAGGTGCAGGCCTGATCAGTGGAGTCATGCCAAGCCAAAGATTTTACATGATACAAGTTAGATCCAGTGAGCACAGCCTAAATGGAATGCGTTTTATCCATACTTGGTGCGTTTTGGATAGATAGACCAGTGTTGTCACAGTCAAAAACAAAACTTCAAGCTTAAAAACAATCTCTGTGACCAGCTACTAATCAAGGCACAACGTAAAGTTGACTCGCGACTTCATATCTTTTAAATGTAAGCCAGAAGCCATGTCACTTGCGTCAGAAAGCATTAAGCAAGTTTAAGCAAGTCCAGAATTGAGCAATGTATGCAAGAGATACTGTGTAATATGTATGGCAGAAATCTTGGAGATCGGTCCACAATTGACCATGTTCTGCTCTTTGCAGTGTATGCCTGCTGAAGGCAAATTTTTATAAAATTTCTCGGATTTTCAACTTTCAAGGCCCAAAAACTCAATTTGGCCCCCGCTTTTTTTCTCGATTTTTTTTGTCCATTCGAAAGCGAATGGATAGCGCTACATTTCCATGAAATAAAAAGTTCGGACTCGGTGTTGTAGGGGGGTCAAATCGGGCCCGGAAGGGATTCGAAAAATAATTTTTGGCAGAAATCTGGTCGAGTAGGATATCGTTTGAAAGAGAACGCTCTTCTGATTCTAAATATGCAATCCGCAATCTACGTCGATTCGTTCCCGAGTTATAAGCCGAAATCTGAGGTTGGGTCGAAAAAGTGACCCTCTCAAAAATGGCCGGGAAGGTGATAAAATGTCTTTTTAGGTCAAATTAAACCAAAATACAAAATTATTGCCAAATCGGAGACAAAAAGTTGAGATTTGTCCGGAAAGAGTCGATACTTAAAAAAACCGGCTCTTAAAAATCTAAACTGTAAACTATATGCAGTAAACTATTTCAATAACACTGCGTACTTCAGAATATGTTTTATGTTTATTTGAAACATATTGAGACCTCCAGGAAAAGTACCTATGCAGCATACACTAGTAAAGTTTAAGGGACGCCTACTGCTATAATATGTTTATGTTTTCGAAAGCATATTGACCCCAGAAACATATACATAAAAACATATTTGAAACTGTAAACATATTTGGATGCATATACTGTAGGCCAGACCCCCCGGATGGGACCTCCCCACGAGACGATTTTTCCGACTTCCCCTCCGATTTTTCTGGCAAGCAATTTTTGGAAAAATTTTTGCGAGTTTTTGCAACTTCAGACGCAAACATTGCCAAAATCGAATGTAAAACAACACTTTTTAGTTGTACTCCAGCCTAAATAAGCGATTTTTGACGATTTTCAACCGAAAACTTGCTATTTTCTCCCATTTTTCACCGTTTTAGTGCCCAACCCCCGTCCCTAGAATTTGGGCTCAGCCCAACCACTCTCGCTCTTCGGCGGATGTATGGCGAACACTGCAGACAAAACTCACTCCATCAGTATGGAGTCGCTGGGTAAGCTGCCATCGAATACAGTGACATAGTCGTAGTAATGCTCCAGATGGAAATCGGTGAATGTTAGACTGATAACTTTTCCTACCTCTGCGCACATCAGAAACAGTTCGTCCACCAGAGGCGTGTAATTGTTAGGCCAGTTAGCTGTCTGAATGCTACCGCTGGTTCCAGGTTCTGGCGCTGAAATGGTTCTTTTTTGGCCGCCATCGTTTCTTGCTAACAGCGCAAGCTACAGAAAGCATGCGATTTTCCGTGACGCACGCAAATTAATTGCCAGTGCACGTACTGAAAGAATTGTACAGGGTCCGCCAAAAAAACAACCCAGCAGCTGTTTCGCTGTTGCAAGCGCAAATCTCAACCGATTTGAATGAATCCATTTTTAAATGAAAGATAAGGAAATTCGTAAAAGATTGCTTGAAATTTTGATTAATGTACTCTGCTTAGTTCCTGAGATATTGGCTCTCAAATTCAAAACAGTGAATTTGGAAGTGAACAAGAGCGATTTTCTATTTTGTTCCACTGCTGCACTTGGTAATAAAACGGATTCCTGCTACTGTTAAATGCTATTGGAGCTTTACTGGTGATACACAAACTCGGTTTACTTCAACAGTATGGTGTCATTAGCCTCCAGCAGTAGGAATCTGCTTTATTATGAAGTGCAACGGAATCGCTCTTGTTCTTTGCCAAAATCTGTTTCGACTTTGAGCGCAAATATCTCAAGAACTAAGCAGTGAATCTCAATAAAAATTGCACCAATCTTTGAAGATTTTTCAATCTTTCTTTCAAAAGAGGATTCATTCAAATCGGTTGACATTCATGATTGAAAAACTAAAAAACCTGCCGGGTTGTTCCTTATCACAATTGTTCATTGCCAAAATAAAAATTGATTGCCTTTAAATTAAAAATTAGAAAAAAATAAATTTTAATTATTAAATAATTTTAAATAGATCAAAAATTAATTCATTGCCTTTTTCTTCTTTGTTATTCTTTCTTCATCTCTGTTTTGACTTTGAGGACAAATATCTCAGGAACTAAGCGGCTATCTTAATACGCGTTACATCAATCTTTCAATAATTTATTTGTCTTTCATTTCAAAAAGGATTTATTCAAATCGCTTGAGATTTGCGGTTGTTACAGCAAAATATCTGCTGGGTTTTTTTTGTCGGACCCTGTAGAATGCCTGAAATACAATAACAGTAGCTATATAAGGGGTTTCGATCTAGTGGTATTTTTTAGTTAGTATAAGAGTAGAAGCGGCCACCTGCTAGAGGGTTTTTGCATACTTCTCTATACAGCAGAATTGTGACTTTTTCGTAGGTTTAACCCCAAGAATTGTTTTTGAATAATCTCTTGTGGATCGTCCAAAATTAACCGCAAATACATCAAAAGATGTGCCGTTCTTAGATAATATACCCTGACAACCAAACCACTAGTGATCTCTTGGTTTGTGAAAAAACCGATCGAAAAAAAGCAACTTTGAAGTCATTTTTCGCAAAAAGTGTGGAATCCTCTGGTGGTGTGAGGGATGTGAGGTGTGTTTTTTCCGGTGTTTTTTTCCGTTTTTTTTCCGGAAAAAAAAAACCGGTTTTTTTCCTAAGGGTCGAAAAAAAACATAAATCGCGGAAAAAACTCAAGCTAAAAATAGCTAATTTATGTCATTTTTCTAGCCAAAAATGGACTTTTGCGATGTATAATAGGCCATACTGACTCAAAACTGTTAGAAAAAGATTAGAAAAGACCAAATTTGGCATGATAAAACAAAAATGCAAACTGCTGTAAGAAAATTTGCATATAGGGTTTATTGATGAAGCCTGTCAGCGACTGTTTCATGCCTGTTTCGTGATTTATATCTATGTAACACGTGTATTTCTGGTCTGAAAAGACTGAAGAAGGTGCTAAAAAGCGTTAGGAATCATAAAACCAGTCTAGGATACTCAGAACTTGGGCCGGAGTTTTTTCCGCGATTTATGAAAAAAACCGGAAAAAACCGAAAAAAAAACTGGAAAAAACAGGCCGAGGTTTTTTTCGGAAAAATATACAACCCTGAGTACAACACACCTACTATAAAAACATTAAAAAATTGCTTTGGGCGACTTTGATTTTTTCGAATAAATTGAAGTCAAAGTTTTGAAAAATGGCGAAATTGAGCATTGGTTTCTTCAAATTTTTGTATTAATCAAAGCATATGCTTCGGCGCTTTCGAAGCGCTTTTCAGAGCTTCCAAGAACGTGAAACACAGTCGTTCAATAACAATTCAGAGTGTTGCTTCTGTGCAATAAATGCGGAGTAGTACAGTTTTTCTCATAAATTAGTAGAAAAATTCAAGAAAGACAGATTGCCGAAAGACACAACTAACCGGTATCGTATTAGTTGATTTGCAGCCGTTTCAAGTGTGTTGTTCTGCTTAAAAAATAAACGCGATAATGGGACGATCTGTTGTGGAAACTACTGTTTCCCAGCAAGTTAATAACAAATAGCAAGTTAATATATTTTTGGGCGAAATCGGCTAGCAAATAGCAAATTCCTAACAAGTTAATTTTGACAAAGCGCCGCCTAGCAAATAAATAGCTAGTTTATTTCGGATTGAGGGAGCGAGAAATCTGCTAGGAATTTGCTAGCAATTTACTAGGAATTTACTAGCTTCAGACGTATTCATCCATTATCCCTATCTTTCCTAGCTTCGCCTGGGACCTAATATGCTGCCAGGTTGGTCAAGGACCCAAGGTTGGTTACGCTATGCATATAGCTAAAGTAGGGCTAATAGCCAAGTACGTATGGACGAGACGAAAGTCAGTCTCTAGACTGACAGTAGATTCAGCAAATAGAAAACTGATTCAGTGATTCAGTGATGAATGAGAATGTGTTCATGTTAGGCATAAACTGATGTAGAGTTGCTGGTGCTTATTTTTCTCCTGTTGCTTGTTCAGCTGGTTGAAGCTGAGATACTGTACAGTGTATAGTTTGATTTTATACGGTATGGGGTTTTCCATTACAAGACAAAAAAGAAAATGCCCAAATGGGTCACCTTTATTGCCCTTTTCAAAACCATGATCTTATAATAACTGTGGTCATCTCATCTTATAATCGGAAAATCTCGCAGGCATCATTTGGGTGAGCGAAAAATTTTTAGCAAATTCTAGCAAATAGATAGCAAATTTCTAGCAAATAGCAAGTTAATAACAAATTAAATTTGAAATTGCAGTGTCTAGCAAGTAAATAGCTAGTAAATAAAATTCCTGACATTTACAAGCAAGTTAATAGCAAGTTAATTAGAAAATTAATTAACTGGGAAACAGTAGTGGAAACCACGATATTCTTTTTCACCATACAGCCACGAATGTAGACCCAACACTTCTGATCCGATCCGATCCGATGTGTGGTAGTGATGTAAAATTATGGAATTTGAATTTCAATTCAATTACAATTAAATTATGGGCTCAGTTTTTAATTTCAATTAAATTAAATTAAATTAATTGAAATAGTTTTCCATTATTTTCAATTACAATTATATTTTCAATTAAATTATGGAACTTTGAAAAATTTCAGTTATGCAATTTTTTTCAATTATTTTTTCAATTTTTTGAAAATTGTTGTATTTTTGCTGTTAAAAGACAGTGACAGTGTGACATGACAAAGCTTAGAGACACCTGGTTAGCGTACTGCCCAACCAGCCGAGAAAAGTTTCAAAAAATTGCCTTTTAAAAGCGCATAAAATAGCATTCTGGGGGAAATTTACATTTAGTTCATTATTATATATCAGTACGTATGTAATCTAAAGGTTTTCAGCATTTTTTAACAACATCACTTTCTAGGTGCGTTCGCCAAAAAGGGGGTGTAATCCCACCATGCATCTAAAAATCACTGTTTTGACTTTTATGAACTACGAAATAAAAAGCAGAGCATAAAACGTTACAAAACAAAAAGAGGTCAGTATAAGCCGGCACAGTTGGTGTAGTGGTTTAGGCCGCAAAGTCACTGTGCGCGTAGTCGTGCGTTCATCCACTCGGTGGGGCAATTTTCTTGCCGCAAAGAGTCGGTCGTTGGTACAAAGCCCAACCAAAGCCACCAAAAGCTGGTGACAGCGAGTAGGTAAATGGTAACAGTCTGGTGCTGCCGTTGCACCTACAATGTAAGCTACAATAGCAAGTACACGTGTTATGCGTTTGGGACAAACGGGAACGGGGACAGCTACACTGAGACCCGCCCAGACTGACACCGAGCATATGTTTGGGCTAGTAGTGAAGGCAGCGCAGGAAGGGCAGGATGTGGGTGTGCATGTGTGGGCCCGCAGTGTGGCCTAACGCAGTGGCTACGGCCTCGCCCGCACAAACCCTCCATCCGTCCGAGGTCAGTGATAAAGAGGTGACAAACCCTAGATAGATTTTTGTTTGAAGACATTCTCTAATACTCGAATACTTTCTAATACTTACGTATTTCCTTACATTCACCACAGGAAATAATTGAAAATATAATTGAAATTCCAGGTGAATTTCAATTCAATTACAATTAAATTATGGCCCAACTTTTGAATTTCAATTAAATTAAATTAATTGAATTGAAGTTAAAAACGGGCCGATTATGCGAATTTCAATTACAATTAAATTAATTTTTTACATCACTAATGTGTGGGGGGACCTCACGGCCCTACACTCAGACCTCTGCGGTCCATTGCGCGACCCCTGATATTCGTCATCTCGGACGTTTGCCCTTCTTTCACTGCCAAGCCACTCTGGCCATGCTGTTGGGCGCCAGGTACTAAGAGAGTGCCTGGCGTGGTGACGTCATGGTGCCGACAGATCCCAACGGCCGCCCGGCCAACGGCTCTAAACCGGTATTGGCCTTATTGCTGGTTGCTCAGACGGCTCCTGACGTCGTTGATCTTCCCTCCAACGCGGCATGCTTTTTGGAGCGGCTTTCGGTGCAACGGCAGATCCAGTTGGTTCCCATTTTACCTACTCGCTGTAACCAGTTTTCGGTGGCCTGGGTGGAGCTTTATGCCGACGACCAACTCTTTGCGGCAAGAAACTTGCCCCGCCGAGTGGATGAGCGCACAACGTCGCGCACAGTGGCCATGCGGCCTAAACCACTACACCAACTGTGCCGGCGACCCAATACTTCATTCTATGGTTTGGTTGACAAATCCGACAGTGTTTGTGTAATTGGATCATTCCTTCATTTGCACTGTATTCGTTCTGTTGGGTGTGATCAAGATCTGTTTGTAGTGTGTTGTGATTTATTCCATTCGCCTATTGGTGATAAACTAACGCTACTATCGTTTCCTTCCACAGCCGCGTCATCCTTGGCGAGAACAAGTAGTGCGAGGCGTGCCGCCTAGCCTGCGACTCCAATCAACCACCCACACCGACAGATTATTACTTTTCTCCAAAAACTATTTGTGTCGTTGTGTTTGTCTGTGCCTGCTTCCTCTTAATTACTTATTGTACCATTGTAGTCCTATTTACTCTAGTACTATTGAGTATTCTGGCATGTTGCATACCAACTGTACATACAGATTGCCATGAAGCCCAAAGATGGTGCACGACAGCTACTGTTACAGTATCAACTAGGGTCCAACCGGAATTCCAGTTCCAGTCTGGTTCGATACTAGATCGGGCTCACCCAGTCCAGTATCGGATTTGGGGCGATATGTTCCAGTTTACCAGATTTATCGTATCGGTTGTTTACAGATGCATTCAAATGTTGACCAAATAAATTTAGACGATATGCGGTAATCCTGGAATTTTTCAGTTTCAAAGCTAGGTGGACCACCAGGCCAGGTTGGCTTCTCCTTAAGAAATTGAAGAATATCTTAAATTTGGTAATTTCTAAACCTCTAAGGGGCTGAGCTGAGTAAAAATGACGTCAAGGTTTAGGGGCAGGGGGTTTGCGAAATGAAGACAACCGATGACAACGGGGGAGGGGCTGTCGGCCAATGATGATGTCACTTTTGTCTCACAGCAGAATTTTGAGAAATTAGCCTTCAAAACGCATTTGAAAAGCATTCTAAGGATAAAATTAACAGTTTTGGCAGTTTGTGGAGTGCTGGCTGAGCTTCTGCCCGACCATGGCGAGAAAATTTCGAAACATTAACCTTCAAAAACGCATTTAAAAGTCCTTCTGGTCACAATAAAGTAGAGCCATGACAGGCCGCCCACAAAGGATTTTAGCTGGGTTCTTCCAGACCAAGCCTGGCCGGGCGGATTTTTATAATAGAGGTGTTGCACTATTAAGCCACCAGAGGATCCGGCAATGTTATTTTTCCGAAAAATGACTTCGCAGTTGGGGTGTTTTCGATAAGTTTTTCGTGAACATTTCACAAACCAAGAGATCACTAGTGCTGTGGTTTTCAGGGATATTAACTAAGAACGGCACATCTTTTGATGTATTTGCGGTTAATTTTGGACGATTAACAAGAGAGTTATATCCAAAAACAATTTTCGGGGTTAAACCTACGAAAAAGTCACAATTCTGCTGTATAGAGAAGTATGCAAAAACCCTCTTCGTCGTTTCTACTCTTATACTAACTAAAAAACCACCACTTGGTCGAGATCCCTCACATCGCTACTTTACATGATATCGGAATCCTTACGTGCACCGGCAATTAAGCTTGTGAGGTGGCTGCGGTTAGGATAGGCTGTTCAATGGACTAGTTGTTTCGGGCCGCCTAAATTATACACTAAGGTTGCCCATTGCTGCCGGGCAGTAGATACTGTACATAAATGGTAACCTAAGCAGAGCTGCCGTTACCAGTCATAACAACAAGAGCAGTTTGTAGTAAAGACAGTGGAACCTAACCAATTACATACAATTTCTGTGACCTTCACAAGATCAGTACTGCCCGGTTGGTTATGTTTCGTGGTTCACGGAAAGTGGGACGCTTCCACTTGGTTTTTGCAAAAAAATATGACTGTTTGGCTTATCATTCGCTAACCCTACAGGCTTGCCTGTATGCACTGCATGACTGTACTCTGACATCATACATGTAACAGGCCAAAGGGGGAGAGGGAGCCTGAACGCAAATTCAAGGGGAAGGGGTTCGGTAGTGAAAATGGTAAAAAAAGAACAGAGAATCGTTATTTTGGGCAAAAATATTGTCAAAAATGGCTAGTGGCGAAAAGTGCTGCTTTACAGGCGCTTTTGGCAATTTTTGTGTCTGAAATTGTAAAAAATCGCAAAAACTTGATCAGAAAAGTACTTGCCGGAAAAATGGTTTTGGGAGGTCTGGCGTAAGTTGGGTGGATGCAGAATCCCGGACCAATTGGCACATGAAAGTGTGACATTGAGAAATGTACTTTTACAAAAAAAGAAGTGTAGAATGTTACTTTGCGGTACGGTGACGCAGGATATTCCATTAACATTCCATGGCTTAAATTCACTGCCGGAAGCACCCCACGTATAGGTTTGGTCCTGTTCACAAAAAAACTGAGTGCCACTGGGTTGATAGTGCGGCGTATCTCCCTGGGACAAGGTGTAGCGAAGCACATCTGACGCTTCCTTGCACAAAACTGTCACGTTCCCTGGGTAGAGTATGTAGTCGAGTTTCTCAGTTCCAGTCACCTCTATTGTGAAGACATTGCTCACATCCAGCATTTTACAAGCTGTAAATCTAGACACACATCCAGCAGCAGATGTGAAGTTTAGCTAGTTCACCTAATTGACACTTGGTTGGTTCGAAAGGAGACCAAGCGCCCAAGTCACACTGAAATTCTCTATCATCTGACTCAATGTAGGTGGTTCCGTCAGTAATCAGGTTAGCAGAGTTGAGACAGGTGAGCTCTGCTGTCTGCTCGTTGGGAATCAAACCACCATACGCATCGCTACTGTAAGACGGTTGACCATCTTCAACTGTTAGAATAGAGCATGCTGCAAACTTTTACCCTTGTTTAGCAAATTGGGGTAGATTGGGTGAATTAGGTTTACCTACCAATTTGGGCTCAGAACCTACTGTTGTTTGTGTATACACATACACATTTACCATACACGAAAATACACCTTGTTTTTCAATGTGTATACGCATACACATTTACCATACACGAAAATACACCTTGTTTTTCAATGTGTATACACATACACATACACATTGAAAATTCCAGTACACATACCATTCAAAAACTGTAGTTAAAATGTGTATTATTGTGTATGTGTATTTGATCAATAAAAATCGATAAACTACGCAACAGAATTCAAGGATTTTAAATGTTTTTGCTGTGCTAAGAGTGAGTAAACATCATCGCAAAGTCTAAACATGACCTAATTGATCCAATTTCAAAGAAGTCCTAGTTTTCAAACAGACTATGATATATTTCATTTTTCTAGTTCTCTCACTCAAAATCTGGCCAAAAATTTGCATTTTCAGTACGATACACACACACATAAATACACAAAAATACGCATTGTTTTTCTGGACGTGTATACACAATTACCATACACATTTGCCAGTACACATTCTGGATGTGTATACACATTCACACACTTGATTTTGAGTGAGAGAACTAGAAAAATCAAATCCATCATATACACATTAACATACACATTCTGAAGATCAAATCCCAAACAACAGTATCGGAACCCCAACCATACATGAAACAGCTCCGGGCCCGGGCCGACCTGGGGGTAGGGGGCAGGGGGTTTCCCCAGGTGGCGGTCGAGGGGGTTTCGCCCAGAGGGGGGTCCAAAATTCTAAAAAGCTCCAAAACGCCTCGAAATGTGTTTTTAGCACGTTTTTTTCAGTAAAGACGCTAAAAATCGCTATTTTAAGCTGCCAAATAGCGTTTTAGAGCTAAAAACAAGCAAAAAATGACAAAAAGGGCTTCCAAAAACCCCGATTTCTCTTAAATATCAGCAGTGGAAACGCCAAATTCGGTTTCTAAAAGCTTTTCAAGCTTATTTTAGGCTAAAAAATTAGTGATTTCTGAGCCAGTTTGTTAGTACTGGAGCCACTACTGGTACTTGTATTTTTGGGTCGGGGGTCCCTTAACTTGTCTCGGGGGTGAGGGTGGTGTGGCCTTTCCAGCAGGGTGTAACCCCCAACCCCCTAGTACATGTATGACCCCAACCTCACCCCTTTGGCGAATGACCTGTTGCTGTTACAACATGTCTGGTCCGGACAAAACTGCGCATTCAGGTTTGTATTTCAGTGACAGGAAACGGAAATCTTACCTTTTTCACACTGAGTTGGCTCAAATTCAGACCATGGCGTACTCGCCGAACACGTGAACACCGTTCCGACAGGCTTGATGCTGGACTTTGTTGCATCGGAAATAAGGTAGTTGGCTCCATCGCAAGGTACGGTAGCTAACATCTGTGAGCCGCTTCCACTTGCCTGTGGACTGTACACTATCTGTCCGCCTTGATCCACTGTCAGTCTTTCGCAAGCTGAACAATTATTATTGTCCTGGCGATTGCAAAAACATAAAAAATACAACTGTTTTACGATAAGGTTGGCAAGTTCCAAGCTCTGGCTCCCACAATGCTATGATGCAAGTTGTTTCTTCTGGTCCAGATATGTAAGAGTCTGGATGGCAGCTCAGATTGGCTTTGCTACCAGGTTCGTGCATCCCTGACACGTTGTAGAGACTGTTCGGTAGAGGTGTGTACGAGATCGTTCCCATATTTGGAGCTGCTATTTCGCGGCAACCTATAGTAAACTTGTCCATTTGAGCGGACGTGAGTAGCATTTCGGATGAGGGGTGGTAAAATTTGAAATCCTGAGCGGGGCTGAGAAAGGTTGGAGGCGATTGTAAGCCAAAGAGTTCGATTTTTTACTAAAATCAAGTACTGTTCTTTGGGTATGGGATTTTCAGGAATCGGTATGGATAGGTATTCGCAAAAATACCGGTATACCGGTATTTATTCGGTATTTACTGAAAATATTTTACACATTAAAAACAGTGAATTTCCTATTTACAAGGCCATGGATTTAGTCATTTCCAAGGTCAGAGGCTAGAAAATTCATCAAAAAGCAATGGGATTTACAGTTTTTAGGAACTTTTTAAAATTATTTTTTTAGTTTTACTAGAGTGAAAATCTTTCTATAAATAATTTTGGCTACGAGAAATGCTTCCATTGTACTGTAGTTTTAAGGCCCGCTAGTAGTATGGAGATCTTAACGAGCAGTGACAAAATGCGGGACCATTTTGTTGATTGTGAATGTACTGTACTGTACATGAAGTACACGGAGACTTGATTATTAATTGGCATTGTCTGTAAAAGTGGGGCAGGCTGGCGAAGAACATGTTCACACGGGGGTCGGCACCCAGGCACGTGACATACCTCACGATGAACCTTTAGTATAGTTAACTTATCGCCCCAAACGGTTTTGCCCAGCGCGCCCTGGTTCGCCCACACGAACCCAAAGAAATTCGGCCGGTGGCGCATCCAAAAAATCGATCGATTTTATGCCGTACATTCAAGAGCTTGTAACTCTCTTCAGAATTGAGCTTTTTGGCTGAAATTTGCAGACAATTAAGGCATTGGTATAGGCTACTTATTCTATCAATTTCATCGCTCTAGCTCCACCCAGACCCATTCTGTGGTCCTCGGTCTGAACTGCTGAAAATCGAGAAATGTTTACATCCCATTTTCAAATGCCTTGGAATTTTGCCGAGCACTCCATCCAGGCTCAAAACTTTAGTTGTCAATTAGCGCTTGCATGGGCTATCCAAAACTGCTTTCAAACCCGTGGGAATCGTTTCGGTTCTCAAGCAGTGGCTGGTCAAAGTTGGTCGAAAATCTGATTTTTTTCATGCGATTTCGAGATGAGAATTATGCACTAAGTGCCATGAAATTACCCGTAGGGTAATTTTTTGTGCTCAGTTCATTTCTCATGCTTGTTTTTTATGTTTTAAGAGTGTATGTCGGTGCCAACGTTCTTAAGAGTCAGTCTCTGATTCGATCGGGTCTTGGCCCTTTGCCCTATTCAGACCCAAAATTGAAAGTGTGGCGTAGAGGGCTGTAACTTGGAGGGCTAACGCGTATCGATAGGTTATATAACCACCGCAAAGGATTTCCAGATTCGACGCTCCATGCTCGAGATATGACCCTCTGAAAATCGGTCCGCTTAACTATGGGACCGAAATTTCAAAATCGAATTTCTAGTTCACTAATTAGAGTCGGGACTTAAAAATTGGGACTTTTAGGTAACTTTTGGAGTACTTCAAGAATCAACGATCGAATTCCATTTTTGAGGAAAAAAGTTTTTTCGACCCCCTTTGGGCCCCCTAGCTCGTCCTGAACCCCCTGAACAGTCATTTTTTTATTTCAGAATATTGTAGCGCTATCACTTCCCTACAATGTGGTATAAAACACATTGGCTGCACGGTGGGGCAATGGAATGAAATATAGCTTCAAAGATGAAAAGTCATCAAAATTTTCACTTTTTGTAAGGCACCAAACTTTCCTATTGGCATTGCTAGCCTACCAAGTTGAGTTCTGGACTAAAAATTGGGACTTTTGTAACCTAGGTAACTAGGTAACTTTTGGAGTACTTTAAGAGTCAATGATCGAATTCCGTTTTTGATGAAAAATTTTTTTCGACCCACTGTGACCCCTAGCCCCTCTGGAACCCCCTTAACAATTTTTTTTATTTCGGAATATTGTAGCGCAATCACTTCCATATGATTTGGTATAAAACAATTGGCTGAACCGTGGAGAATTATGGTAAAATATAGCTTCAAACATGAGAAGTCAGCAAAATTCATGACAACAAACTGCAAATTTTCTTTAGTTTTTTCTCTCTGTGGCTATATTTCACCATAATTCTCCACGGTTCAGCCAATCTATTTTACGCCAAATTGTAGGGAATGGGCATTTTCACGTTCTCTGAAGTCTGTGATTGAGCTAGTTCCTGAAGGTCAGAATCCTTCTTTGCACAAATACCTACACATCCGTTTTAGTTTTGCATCCAGAAAGAAAGACGATTGAGGATAACCTGGGTCAATAACTCTAATAACTGAGCCATCGCAAGATTACGTCAGATGCAATGCAACCGTACAACTATGATGGCCACCGCAGGTGTTGGTGCCCTTGGGTGGCGACTAAACTGAGCCAAATAAAACGAGTGTTTCTACACAAAAGGTACAACGGGAAAAGAAACTGAGCTAACCCATTCGCTGGCCAGTTATGCAACGGAACCTGTAAATTAGGTATTGTACATTGGATCTTGTCAAACAGCTTGTACAAAACAGCGAGAGAAAATGTTAGTTTAAGAACGTTGGCACTGACATACACAATAGAACATCAACACAACAAGCAGAGAAATGAACTGAGTGCAAAAAAAATTACCCTATAGGTGATTTCATGGCACTTACTGCATAATTCTCATCTCGAAAACGCATGAAAAAAAGCAGATTTTCGACCAACTTCGACCGGCCACTGCTCGAGAACCGAAACGATTCCCACGGGTTTGAAAGCAGTTTTGGATAGCCCATGCAAGGGCTAATTGACAACTAAAGTGTGGAGCCTGGATGGAGTGCTCGGCAAAATTCCAAGGCATTTGAAAATGGGATGTAAAAATTTCTCGATTTTCAGCAGTTCAGATCGAGGACCACAAAATGGGTTTGGGTGAAGTTAGATCGATGAAATTGATAGAATGAGTAGTCTATACCAATGCCTTAATTGTCTGCAAATTTCAGCCAAAAAGCTCAATTCTGAAGAGAGTTACAAGCTCTTGAATGTACGGCATAAAATCGATCGATTTTTTGGATGCGCCACCGGCCGAACTTCTGGGGGTTCGTGTGGGCGAGCCAGGGCGCGCTGGGCAAAACCGTTTGGGGCGATAAGTTAACTATACTAAAGGTTCATCGTGAGGTATGTCACGTGCCTGGGTGCCGACCCCCGTGTGAACACATCTGCCCCACTTTTACAGACAATGCCAATTAAGGAGCAGTGTGAAGTTAAGCCAAAACTAGACCAACGCTTCTAATGACAAAGCAAGTTTGGGACAGGGAGTAGGGTCAGAGACTAAAAATCTTTCAAATTCGATATTTTGGAAGGATATCGTAATAAAATGTGTTTCTGCATGACCCAAAAATGCAGAATTACAAATTAAACATTGTGATCACAGGGAATTTTCAGTAAAAATTGCACTAAGCTGGACAAAACATACCGATTCCTAAATACCTGGGTATTCCCAAAATAATCGGTATACCGGGTATGGGTATTTATTTAAATACCTGGAATGGGTAGGTATTTATTGAGTAGGTATTCCCAAAAATACCCATTTTCGGTATGGGTTCGTTATACCCAATCAACAGTAAAATCAAGGTTTTTAGGCTTATTTTTCGCTGAAATAGCTTAAAAACAAGCTATTCTGAGCTCATTTACATTTAGCCATACCTTTATATTAATTTTCCTTACAAACGTTTTCCAAACAATTCCTGAGGGGGTAGGTCAACCCAATCAGCCCCCCCCTTACTCATGTCTGCATGTAAGCCAGTTCGTTAGTAGCGGAGTTTTCCACCTGTAAGACCGGGTCTCATAACCGGAAAATGCCTAAATTTGGAGTCACATTTTTGCACCAGTTATAAGACCGGGGTCTTGTAGGTGGAAAATCTGTATTTTACAATTAAAACTCGGTGTTCTGCTTGAAAAGCATGAAATACGCTGGTTTTGATCTTTGCAACAATTGACTGTACGTTTAAGTCTGAATAGCTCAGTTTTAAACAAGTTTTGAAAACTTAGGCAACTTAGAAGCTCCAATATGCAGCTATAGACCAGTATGCAGCAGTTTAGACCTTATCAAATCAAGAATTTTACCAAGATTACGCAGGTTTTAGAACGATTCTTGAACGACCTGAGTTCAAAAACTCCGTATTCATTAGTTATACTGTAAAAACATACGCAAAAAATCACCATTCTGAGCTTAGACCAGGGTTGTATATTTTTCCGAAAAAAACCTCGGCCTGTTTTTTCCCTGTTTTTTTCCGGTTTTTTTCCTAAATCGCGGAAAAAAACTCCAGCCCAAGTTATGAGTATCCTAGGCTGGTTTTATGATTCCTAACGCTTTCTAGCGCCTTCCTCAGTCTTGTTAGACCAGAAATACACGTGTTACATTGATATAAATCACGAAACAGGCATGAAACAGTGCCTGACAGGTTCCATAAATAACGCTATATGTAAATTTTCTTACAGCAGTTTGCATTTTTGTTTTTTCATGCCAAATTTGGTCTTTTTTGTTGTTTTTCTAACAGTTTTGAGTCAGTATGGCCTATTATACATAGCAAAAGTCCATTTTTTAAACGAAAAATGACGTGAATTAGCTATTTTTAGCTTGAGTTTTTTTCCGCGATTTATGTTTTTTTCCGACCCTTAGGAAAAAAACCGGTTTTTTTCCGAAAAAAAAACAGTTTTTTTCCGGTGTTTTTTTCCCACCTCACATCCCTGGCTTAGACCCGGGTCTTATAACTGCAAAATGCCCCTGACAGACCCTGCTTTCTGACCACCTGCTGTAAGACCCGGGTCTTATAATCGGAAAAGAAACCCGGTTATGAGACCCGGGTCTTATAACGGGAGGGGTCTTATAGGTGGAAAACTCCGGTACTCAACAGCTATGTCCATGTGTAGTGCTTGCAGTATTTACCATTGGTCATTCTAGTTGGTAGCTAGGGATAACTCCAAAACAACAATTGTACTGATTGTACAGTATGCCTTTCGTGAAAAAACTTTGGGTCTCGAATAAACCATGCTAAATAAATAGCATACCGTAGAAAAACAAAGCTACGGCCACTGAGACGGTTCCAACCACTGGACAAGTGACGCTGCAGCTGTCCTCTGCTAGTCTGTAAAAGGAGCGAACATTCTTGATCGCATGTTCTCTTTGGGCTGTTGCCATTTGGTCCCATTGAGTTTTGTAGATTTCTGCAGCCTTCATTTTTTCCTCTGGAGTCATTGGATGCTGATTATTGTCCCAGGTTCTTCCTTCCCACGTGTCTGCCGATTCTCTGAGAGGGTTCTGAGCTTCGTTTCCGCTTTCTTTCTGGTGTGGTGGGCGGTTTTCATTTTTTAGTCTTGCTTCTTTAGCTTCGTTAGCTTTTTCCTTGATTCTTTGCTCTTCAAGACGTTTCCTGTGTGGTTCATTTTCTTCATTTTTTGGTTTCCTCTTAGTTTTATCATCATTCTCTTTCTTTTGCTTCTCTGTCCTTTCCTTTCTCTTCTTTTGCTTCTCTTTCCTTTCCTTTCTGTTCTCGTTTTTGCACTTCACTCCAGGAATTCGTCTCACATTGCACAATTTGAAGTGCAATATACTCATTCCTGGTCTGAAAAGCTTGATCTGCAGCTTAGTATTGTCAAGCTCTCATGATTTGAGAAATTATCCAAACCCCAATTTTGTGTTACACTTAAACAGGTTTAACTGTAACTCCATCTGATCCGATCCGATCCGATTTGCGGGGGGGTTTACGTACTACGATTAGACTCGAGGTCCATTTCGCTACCCGGGTGATTCGTCATCTCGGACCTTGCTCTTCTTTCACTGCCAGCCACTACTAGCCATGCTGCTGGGCGCCGGTCACCAGGAGGGCGGCCGGCGTGTCGATACCATGATTCTGACAGCTCCTGACGGCCGCCGGTGCCCCATATAACAAAGGGCTCCCAGCATAGTTGGTTTCTCAGACAGCTTCTGACATCGTAGATCTTCTTTCCAACGCGGCATGCTTTGTGGAGTGGCTTCGGTGCTAAGGTACTAAGAGAGCGCCTGGCGTGGTGACGTGCCGACATTTTACCTACTCGCTGTAACCAGTTTTCGGTGGCCTGGGTGGAGCTTTGTGCCGACGACCAACTCTTTACTGCAAGAAACTTGCCGCGCCGAGAGGATGAGCGCGCAACGTCGCGCACAGTAGCTATGCGGCCTAAACCACTACACCAACTGTGCCGGCACTGTGGCTCTAAAAGTTAGTTTAATATTCTACATACTTATTCTGCGGCGAAGTAATATAAATTCGTCGAATAATTAAGTCATCATCGTATTCTTCCGTATCCAGTGTTAACCGATTGCTTGGAACGCGCCTTCTATAGGACAGACAATCGTACTGATGGTAGAGCTCAGCCTTACAGCAAAAATATTTGATGTGTCTAGAACAAAAGTGCCATGAATAAATCAACTTTCGGTAACTCGATTTAGTGGTATCTCACTTCAAACTATTTCTTTCCAGTTTAATTCCAGCCACATATCGTTGGTTATGGGGCACTTCTTTCAACACTGATTTGGCCATACATGGCTTGCGGCTCCAGACACAAACCTAAATCAGCGTTGTTGTCTGGTTGGGCTAACAGTCACAGAGGCCGCAACAGGCTAAACACAGCTTTTCTTGGTACCGGAGGAGCCATGGTACAGTGCGGCCCAGCATGCACCTTATACAGCGTGTTCTACTTACGCTTGTAATCTTTGAAAAGAGCGTTGTTTGAATCCAAATCCAGTTCAAATTAACAGAACATGAGCTGACGTAAAAAAACACGCTCGGGGCCAGTCTTCGTGAAATTAGGAATAGCCGCGCTATTTTCGTCATTGTTTTTTTTGGAGCAATGCAAAAGAATAAGCAGAATACGTCTTTTAGTAGGCATGGGCAACCATAATTTAATAATTCGCGCTATGACAACGAAAATACGATAAAAGGGCCGATAGCATGACTGGATAGGACAATTCAGGCAAAAAACCGCATTCGATTTCATTAAAAATTAGAAAAATGCGATTTAATTACGGCCGCCTGCGAAGGACCTTTCTATGGCGCACTTGGTACCATTTTTTAAGTTATGAGCAATATATTTAAATAACTCGCGCTACAAGAAAAAGTTTATGCTAAAAAAGCGATAGCATGACCGGATACGATAAATTACGCAAAAAAAACCGCCGCACTTGATTTCATGAAGTACAAAATGACTACATGTGTACAGTCAACAGTGGCGTATCCAGGGGGGTAGGGTGGGTACACACCCCTTTGCGGTGAAGGTAGGAAGAGAAAGTCTGTCAAAAATAAACGAATGTAATGAATTATGTACCAAAACTGTCTATTCTGTGCTCAGCTTGCCATATAAATGCGTTTTTGAAGGCTAAATTTTCAAAATTTTCTCGCCCTTGTCGGGCAGAAGCCCAACCAGGACACTTTAAACTAGTAAAACTTGTAATTTCTGTTAATTTTAAGTCTGGAATGTGTTTTAAACGCGTTAAATAAGATTAGCTTTTCGTTAAGCGTGTAGGATGGAATTGTATCTTAAAGCGTGTGCTCTCGGCGCCGTTTGGCTCGCTCGTTGTAAAGCTGCAGCCTTTAATACACTCCAGCAGGAAGGAGATTTTACTCGAACGGTTGGTTCTCAGTCATTTCTCTATGAATTTGGCTCAGATTTTCAGGATTTATTAACGTGGTAACTGGGTACCTATTGCGAAAATTTGGCCCGAAAATTTCAAGTCCTGCTGGGTCTGTGGCCCCGAAAACTGACAACAACTTACTGTGATTTGCAACTGAAAGTTGCTTTTTGAAAGAATAGCAAAACAAAAAACTGCTTTTAAAGAAATACTTGAAGAGTTTACTGTCTGACAGAATTGTCTGAAAGACAAAACTGTTTTTTAAACAACTACTTAAAGAGTCTACTGTCAGAAACAATTGCTTGAAAGACAAAAATGCGTTTTGAAAGTATGATGGTCTGAAACTTAAAGCTTACTATCAGCAAGACTTGTTTGAAAGAGAAAACTGCATCTGAAAGAATTGCTCAACCACTTTCTTAAATAAAAGTTTACTGACGTTTTCCTCTGCTGCCGGTCTAATTTTGTAAAAAATTTCCAAAAAAATCTGTCCCGGCTTCTAAAACTGAGAGAATCTTCAAAATGTACAAACTATCAAAAGTTTTATACACTCATTTTGAAGAACCGTCTTGTTGAAGGCAAATTTTGCTAAATTTTCTTACCCTGGCTGGGCAGCGGCCCAACCAGGCACTTTCAAAATTTTACACCCCCTTTCCGATACCTGGATACGCCACTCACTGTATGACATGTGTATATTATGCGAATGCAATAATTCGTTTCTCATCCAGCTGAATTCCTCTGATTGAATCGGATAAATTTTTTTTTTCTTTTTTGTCTTTATTTCTCCCTCCAGCGTTGAGCGCTGCGTAAGATCGGCGGCGTATTTTACGTAGCTTACGGTTGTCGTATCTTTCGCGTCGATGTAATAAAAGCTAGTTCAAATTGTGATGCCCTACCAGATGAACAAAGACAGGAGAGCATGGTGTTCAGAGATTACAAGCTATGCGCACGTGGGCTGTACGTACTGGAAACAAAGCCATAGGTCGCACGAATGAAAACTCCTGAATAAAGAAAGTATATAACACGCACCTGTGTGGGACAAACTTCTAACTGCGCACAGTGGCTGCGCATTCGGTTTCGATTAAAATCAACATTTATCGAGCTTAAATAGTGGCCTTTTTTGCACTGAACTTTGCTCTTTCTAGCGGAACCACCGGAGAGCAAAAATGGCAGAAAGATCAGAAAACGAAGGAACATTCCGGTCTGGTAGTCTCAAACGAGAATGAGGCTGTCTGCATCGTTAGTATTTATTACGAATATAAGTCAGGTCTATAAAAATTTTATGGGACGCCAAATACGGTGTTCCTTCAGCTGCTGCTCTATAAGTGCATTTATCATTATTGTTAAGTCGGTAACTGCAACTGATATGAGCGAACCGAACCGAACGTTTTACTTGTGAAAAGAACAAACAGAGGAGCAATGAGAGAGCGGAACAACAACACGCTTAGAGACAAGAAAGAAACGAGAGCGGAAAAGCATATGCAAATAATTGACAGACGCGCCTCTACCAACAAGATACCTAAAAGCATATTTAGTATATTTTTTGGAGCTTCATGTATTTTTGCATTGGGGTCCTGAAATGACTTGGAGAAGGTGAGTGACAGGCCTAGCCGAGGGTTAACCACCAAAGTATTAAAACCTGCATCATAGTTAATTACAACCCGACCGAGTCTGCTGGGCCATAAAATTTATTGGATGACATAAACGTTATGCCCATTTTTTGTGCCTTAATTACGTCCCAAAAAGTATTGACGTATAACCTGTTTCGCTTCCGCCTCGAGTTCTCTTAAAATTTAATCTCAATCTTGCCTAAAGCAGGTTTAAAAATTATTGGCGGTGGCAGAGAAAAACCGACTCCGCTTGGAAACTTGGTTAAAAACCGCATCCGCGCCTCGTGCTGCCTACCGACCTACGTAGGTACAAAAGGTTCCCTCAGAAACGCATGAATGCTGAACATTTGTGAACAGGGAGTTCACCCAATCTTGAACTATAATAGCTAGAATCAACCCGGCTTTGTCTATCATTTCATTCGGAAAAGAGGCAACATGGGCGACGCTAATTTGGAATACCGTTGCAAGGCCTGTACTGATTTCAGACATAAGTTAAGAGCCATTTTAGATAAGACCGTTACGATCAGCGGTCGACGGCCAAATCTGACCTCCACTTTTTTATGAGCTTATTTGAAAGGCCTATACAAGGAATGTTAAAAGCCGAAGTATTTACAGGATTCACCCACTACTGGGCTAGAAAAGTGGGGGAAACGTCTGGTGCCCGTTTTTTTGGACGTTCACAGAAAGCGTCATTTCTCTGAAACCGTTGGACCGTGGGGGCCCAAACCTTTAAACGAATATAGAGGAGGTGTTGGTTTACCAAAACGGTTGGTTGTAGCCCCGTACGCTTCTGCCTGCACGACGTAAAATTATTCGCTTCTCCACTGCTTATTTCCAGCAATAAAATTTTGCACTACCTCACCATTATCTATGCTCAGAACTTCATACCTCAGGAAACTATCGTTCCCAATTTTGGTTTTTCCTCTGCTGGCTTTCATTGAAAAGTTTAGACCTTTCTTCTAAAATCAGGCCATATTGAATTTACGCAAAGATTACTTATTCGTTGTGTACTGTACATCACTGTTAAAATTGTAAACTTATAAACATAGAAGCGGGGCCCTTTTCACGTACTGTGGGCCCTTTTGATGCTGGGCCCTTATCGCAGCTTGGGCCCTTTTGACGCTCTGTGGGCTCTTTTGACGCTGTGCCCTAATCGCGCTTGGGCCCTTTTGACCGTCTATCTCACAACGGGCCGACAATATGTTGGCCCTCTCGTTTGTGTAATGGTTTTGCGATTTTACTGAAACGCCTGAGGTATATTGTTTGTCTCAGGTGAAGATGTGCTTTTTATTCCGGTGTGTGTGTGTGGTGTGTGCAGTTCTGACGTCCTGTAGGGCAGCCACCCCAGTTATGGTGTTTCAGATGCGCAATTTCGCGGGCAATCCAGCGGTGTAATCTTAATCGATAGCTGTGCTCATACTCCCGAACGGTTGCGGTTCAAAGATTGGGTCGAAAATGGAGAATCTTCGAACCGATTTTTGACAGGCTTAGATACAAGTAAATGATCAAAAAGCCGGTGATAGCGAGTAGGTAAAATGGGAACCGACTTGATCTGCCGTTGCACCGAAGCTGCTCCAAAGCATGCCACGTTGGAGTAGAAGATAAACGACGTCAGGAGTTGTCAATGGAAACCGACTAGGCCTGGGGCCTCTCTCACACCAGGGCGCACCAGCGGACGTTGGGAGCCGACGTCACCATGACACTCTCTTAGTACGCACCTGGCGCCCAACAGCATGGCTAGGGTGGCTGGCAGTGATAGAAGGGAAACCTCCTAGATGACGAACCATGGGGATCGCGAAATGGACCACATTGGTCTGATCGTAGGCAGTATGGCCCTTTCATTTTGCTCAGCTCAAATCCAAGACAAATCCAATCCAATCCAATCTCAAATCCAATTTTTGCTCAGATTATTGCTCTTTGAAATTTGTATTTTTTGGAGTTGTTATGGATTTCTCCGCGTCAAATCAATAAAACAACTATTTGAATGGATTTGATTTATCTCGCACTATCAGCTGGCCCTAACTATTAACAACTTCACTTGGAACGGGAACCAATAACAGCATGAAAATCGCTCACAGTTAAAGCAGTGGAAAAAGACAATAACGAAAGCAGCCTAGAGTAATGCAGAGAGAGTGAGTGGTTCAGAGATATCCGTAGCTGAGACAGCCGTCTTCAGTGAGAGTGTCTCCAGAGAGAGCATCTGTGTCAGTCAACAAACAACTGCCAGACAGAGTGAAGGAGAAGCCGGCACAGAACCAACTGTCTCCACACTCCTTCGCGCACTCCAACACTCCACTCACATTGTACTGTGCAAACGGCTGCCTCATACGCTCGTTCTCCGCTTGCTTCTTGAACGATGCATACGCACTTTCCAGTTGACACAGACCACCGTCCAGTATATGTGCACACGCTCCATCGTGAATTCCTATTCCAGCTTTAAAATATCCACAATCCTCATCTAAATGATATGTATATCATGTCAGACATCATGCACCATAACGAACTGCAATTCTGGTTACTTTAATCTCATACATGCCATATGTAGAACGGAAAAGGAATTTTGCAGACTACATTTAACGCTACATTATTGACTAAGAGTTGCTCGAGAAGTATAAATTGCTAAAAATAGCAACTAGAACCAAAAATGAATAAAAAGTGTTTCTGTTTAAAGGTAGTCAATTTTAGCGCTGGGGTCTCACTGTTCTTTTGATTCGACGGTTCTCCTGCTGTGTCCCAGAAAATTTTCGTTGCAGCCACACTTTCATTTTTACTTGTCGAATGCCAATTCCCTGTAATAATGCTCGCCATATTTATGAATAGGGACCGTCCATAAACAAGATCGTTCCATAGTGGGGAGGGTGAGAGGAGTCCAACTGAAATGCGATGAAAGACGACACACCAGAAGGGGAAGGGGTCAATAAAAACCGACGTCGCTTTCTTCGGAATTTTAGGAACTTTGGTTATATTATTTTCAATTTAAGTACATTTTTGCAAAGGTTTCTACATACAGAACACCTTCCCAGACTGATTGTAAGGATTTATTTTATTGATTGCGAAGTATGGTAACAAGAAAACTTGACAGAACTGCACTTTTATCGGTTGTGGGGTAAACCGAAAATGACGTCACCTTAGGGGACCCGAAAAAAACGACGCAAGGCGATTTTGGGGGTCCGAAAAATCAGGATTTTGGAACGACGTCGTTGATGGACGGCCCCATAGAGTCCGTAACTGCCCAGACTGACTGACGGACTGAATGCCAGCCAGGGATCATCAGAAACCCGTACCTGCCGGTTCGTCTGTTTTGTTGACTTGAGTTAGTCCAATGTGTACATGATCATAAACGTTTATCTAAACAAGCACAGCTAATTTAGCATCCAAATGAATAAATCCCTGCGTGCATAAATAGGCAAAACGAGAAAGTTGAGAATAAAATATTTCTTTGGTGTCCAATACGAGTTCCTTACCCACTTGTTTGCAGTATTCATTCAACTATTATGAAAATTTAAAACGGATAGCAGATGGCGGGAATCGATTTACTCCTATTCTAGTCCGCATTTTGGAATGGCTTCAGGGAGACAGCAATTTGCGATCGTTCTCCGTTAGGGAGATCACTCAAATTTCAAATTTTGAACACAGAATTTTGAATGTGGTATCAAACGACTCCTGACGATCTCCTGATTATTATTTAACACATCAACATCTAATTACTGCATGCTATATTCAGCTTTACCTTAGATACGTGTTTTTTTTGGTCTCGAACAAATCCTGTAAAACGTGCGCACCCAAATTGTAAATCTTTAACAAATATGACCAAATCCGGTATCAAACAACTACTTTTGACTTGTACATTATTGTTTTATGCACCAGCACATCCACAACCAATTACTGCATGCTATTTCAGATTACGCGCTCGTCATATCGCCTTACTTCATCGATTATCGGCCGATTTCCCCCGGAACCCCCACTTACTAAAACAATCGTAGCATTCTAGTCCTCCAACAGATATGTCTGCCCACGGGCATATGGGTAGATATGACGATTTCCTATCGATTACGCATAAACATAACAATATTCGCACAAGCCCAAGGACGGTGGCCCTTTTGGAACAAAAAAATGGCCAAAAACGTACACACTCAAAACACTAATCGGCGCAAGTAGTGATATCCCTATTTTTGGGGACCGCGTTTCATTAATTTACGTTCTGACAAGCATGGATACTGTATTCACCGTCATTCAGACTCGTACAATCATGCAGAGAATTTTGATGAGCAGAAAAACCTCCAATTTCTTGTTTCATAATACATGTGAGAGACAATGATTATTTGCAAACATTGAGCTTGGATGATGATTTCGGATGGATTCTGCTTTTCGTTATAGTGGACCCAAAGCAGGCTGACTGCTCTGCTGACTTACATAACTGTTCATTCATGTACAGTAGTTTGGTGGAAAGGAGGGATCCGATCCGATGTCCGATCCGATGTGCGGGGGGGGCTTTTACAGCCCTACGCTCAGACCTTGCGATCCATTGCGCAACCCCCGTGTTTCGTCATCTCGGACGTTTCCCTTCTATCACTGCCAAGCCACTCTAGCCATGCTGTTGGGCGCCAGGTTACTAAGAGAGCGCCTGGCGCATTGACGTCATAGTGCTGACAGCGTCCACTGCCCGGCCGAAGAGGACTAAACCGGTCTTGTTGTGTCGTCTCAGCCAGCACTTGACGTCATTGTTCTTTCTCCAAGTTGGCATGCTGTAGGAGCGGCTTCGGTGCTATGGCAGATCCAGTTGGTTCCCATTTTACCTACTTGCTGTAACCAGCTTTCGGTGGCCTGGGTGGAGCGTTGTGCCGACGACCAACTCTTTGCAGCAAGAAACTTGCCACGCCGAGAGGATGAACCACTACAACCACTAGGGATGCAGCGGCCGCCGTGACTCAGAGGCAGCGAGCTACCCACTGAGCCACCGACGCGGCGAAAGGAGGGATTTCCCCAGATTCAATCTTCGGAGCTCCCCGAGCTGGATTCTTTTGGAGGAGGGATCTTTTGAAACCCTATTTAGGGATTTTAAACCCGTAAACAGGGTTCCAGAGACCCTAAACAGGGTTTCAGAATACCATTCAAGTACATTAGTTCAGGGATTTACCTGCTTTTAAATTTACTTGTATTGGTTGACCAGCAATTTGATTTGATTTTACTTTACCTTCAACTAATAATTAAATTTTATTTTACTTTTCTTTAGAAAACTCGCTGAAAATGCCGAAAATCACCAAATATCTGAGTACGAATTTCCAGTAAACGGCAGGGGCTGTGATTTAACTCCATCCTTTTGTCAGTCTTTTCAAATAATGTCATGATATTGGTAGAAATCAGTTGTTCAGAAATACATTCTGATTACATTTTTGTGAGCAACAGACGAAAACCTTAAGCAACTCAAAACCGCAATAATTTGACTACAACATTTGTTCATCTTATTTTGAACGTTTTTTCAATTATTGTAGTCTGAGCACCAATACCTGCTTCAGTGCTTCGCCCACTCTTTCGTACATCTGACTTGTTTGTACAAAGGCAAGATGAGCATTGGGAATGCCGTAACACTGACTCTTAGCTTGGGCATCATTCGTTCCCGGGAGGTGGATGAAACGCCATCCATTCAGAGTGAAATGGGACTGGCCACTCTGACTGCATTCGACAGCCAATTCTGAAGGTTCATTCTACACAATAAACAGTGGACAGCATTCTGAGACCGTTACCTTCAACATAATGTCTACACGGACGGTCAACTCTACGGCCAACCCAGGTTCCGAAGTGGCAGAAATAGTCGGCAGTTTCCGGTTCTATTACATCTGGTTGACAATGGATGACGTCTCTATCTCCTTTGTCTTGCTTGCATACAACTTCACTGCCGTACTGTAATTGGGGGTCGACTTTTCCTGCTTCACACTCCACCACGGCAACAGTCCCGTGTTCAAGAAAGCTTGACTCTACTCTGTTTCCATTTAGAAAATAGGCCACATCAGCATATGGGAGTGACTCTTTGCTGCACTCTGTAATACACAGACAGACAGCCAGAGACAGAGACAGAGACAGAGACAGAGACAGAGACAGAGACAGAGACAGAGACAGAGACAGAGACAGAGACAGAGACAGAGACAGAGACAGAGACAGAGACAGAGACAGAGACAGAGACAAGACAGAGACAGAGACAGAGACAGAGACAGAGACAGAGACAGAGACAGAGACAGAGACAGAGACAGGGAAAGAGATCCCAAAAACCGACCATCCTACCCCCACTCGCCAGCCGGACCAACCGATCGACCAACCGACCAAGCAAAGAGAGGACAGTTTTACTTTGAGCTTGACACTGAGTTGGAGTACCGATCCAAATACCACTGGAACACGTGAGTTGCAACTGATTCGGGTTCACTGGAACATAGCCAGGGTCGCATTCAATTTCAACTGTCGATCCATCAGCCAGAGCTGCTTGATTTGATTCAAGTGCGATTGTGCTGTGTGCAGTCGTAATCCTCTTCAACGCATCTGTTGTACAGTCTAAATTAGTTACCAAGGTCTGCATTTGTTCAAACCAGAGACACAAACAATGCTTCACATTTCCTATGACAGTTAGGCACTTAACGCCGTTTATGGTACCGACACCATATAATGTGCCGGTACCACATATGGTACCGATGCCTTAGGTAGTGGTACCATATATGGTACCACTCTGTTCAGATTTCGTACCTTATATGGTACCGGCACAGTATTTGGTACCGGCACCCATGGCCATGGGTAGGGGCATACATGTAACAGCTCCGGGCCGACCTGGGGGGAGGGGGGTAGGGGGGGGTTTTTTCCTCAGGTGGGGGGTCGAGGGGGGGGGGGGGTTTCGCCCAGGTGGGGGGTCCCAAATTTAAAAAAGCTCCAAAACGCCTAGAAATGCGTTTTTAGCACGTTTTTTTCAGTAAGGACGCTAAAAATCGCTATTTTAAGCTGCCAAATAGCGTTTTAAAGCTAAAAACAAGCAAAAAATGACAAAAAGAGCTTCCAAAAACACCGATTTTTCTTAAATATCAGCAGTGGAAACGCCAAATTCGGTTTCCAAAGGCTTTTCAAGTGAATTTTAGGCTAAAAATTAGTGATTTCTGACCCAGTTTGTTAATACTGGAGCCACTACCACCACTTGTATTTTTTGGTCGGGGGGAGGGGTCCCTTAACCTGTCTCGGGGGGGGGGGGGGGGGGGGGGGGGGGGGGGTTTGGCCTTTCCAGCGGGGGGGGGAACCCCCCCCAAACCCCCCCCCTAGTACATGTATGGGTAGGGGTACCATATATGGTACTGGTACAATATATGGTACCACCAAAGTCGCCGAACGTGGGGGCACCATATATGATACCGGTACCATATATGGTACCAGCACTTTATATGGTGTCTGTACCATAAACGGCGTTAAGTGCCTGACTGTATGGGAGCAACTGAAACTTCCAGACAAAATATTATACTGTATTTCTGATTTCATGGCTTTACTGATTGCTGGAACAAAATCTCAGAATACCTACCTTTTCCTCTTGCCACACTCTGGATGGCTTCAATCGCCATCAACAGTAAACCCGCTGCTTTTATCGCCACCATGGCTTAACTATACATACACATTGTGAAGTACTGGCAAGCAAGATTCAAACAAAATTGGTTGCTTATTTTCCATTAGTCACTAGGTGACCTCGTACACAAAATTTGTAGCAACTATGCTATGAACTTTTTATTATAGTACGAAAACAGTTATTAAGCAATAATCAAGCAACTAACCGTATATTTGCATTGTGCAATGCCTTCATGACTGGATAATGGCAATAATTAATAATTTAATGAATAATCAGTTCACTTGGAATCAGGAGCCATTAACATATCAGAATCAATCATGCTTATTTGATGCAGTTATAAAAAAGCCAATAGGACAATAACGAACAGAAAGCAGCCTAGACTAGAGTACAGTACAAACCACGCATAGCATGAGATTTTCAGTGAGACACGGAAATTAGTTTGATGGATGGCTGTGTACTGCAAAAACTGGTTACAAATGACCTCATCTAGAACCGTTTAGAGAGTGCACATCATCTTCACACAAAGTATACATCTTCAGTCTCATTGGACCTTAGTGCAGGCTCAGCTGCAAGTCTCTGCATTAATTCCTGCTGTTGATTTGCAATCTTCTGCACCAATTCCCGCAATTCCTGGTTGTCCGACTCGAGTTTAGCCATTCTTTCACTCAAACTGAAATTCTCATCAGCCTCCGTTCCACAAACATATGTGCTGCGATTTTGAATGTGAGCCAAAGGAGCCACAGCTAGTACAGCAGGTGCCACCAGCACACTGGGCGGGATGCGACTGAACATGGAGCGGATTTGAGTTCCAGTCTTGGTCTTCCTGTTGAACGCATAGACCACCTGTTTGGTTAGGTAGACCAGAGCGTGTACAATGCCAATCACACTGGCCCCTATCCAGAAGTCAAAGATACCTCCCACCTCTGCCAGGAAACCAGACCAACTGTTTCTAGGCTCCTTAGTGAATTCGATGTAGTCCTAAAATATACGAAATGAAATACACTTCTCTGGAGGTGTCACCCGTTAGTATGTGTATCAGTAAAAATTTACAGTCTATACGCCAATAGCCCTTACGGGCAGACCGTGCACCAATTGGTGCCCCGACAATTTTTCATCACAATCAAAATTCTCTGAAAATTCCGGAGGGTGGGGATAGCGGCAGCCTGAGGGAGTCAACCTTTTCATTGGAAGGTTACGGAAGAACCACTACCTCGTCTGCGATTCTCTACTTATTTGATGTCAGATCGTTGAATGCATCAGTGCTTGACTGATTAGCTGCAAGAGCATTTGCTTTTTCACATTTTCATATTGTCTTGCATAACTTTAAATAATGACATCAATATCGAACATCGATGGATTTTTATTTCGTTGGAACACTAATAGTGTCATTGTCCACATGGGCCCGTAGCATTAGGCCACCTGTGTGCCCATCACGTACACCACATCCTGCCTGCCTTCCTTACCAACCGGCACACAGTCAGTCTGAGCGGGTCTCAGTGGTAGCTGTCCCCGTTCCGGTCTGTCCCAACACCTGTGTGGTCGCGATTGTACATTTAGGTGCAATGACGGCTCAAGTCGGTTCCCATTTACCTACTCACTGTCACCAGCTTTCAGTGGCCTGGGATGGGCAAGCAAAGCACCAAACCAGATCAAAACACTAAGAAACTTATCTGTAATTCCGTTTTGATAGTGATTATGGACCAGGGATACACATCTTTGATTGTCGAGGTGGTTCCCTGTAAAAATGGTTGCACACAAGGTGGCTTTTCAGCACACTTTCTTGAACACTGATCTAAGATTTCATCCTTCTTTGCATTTGCTTCAGATTCATTTGCGACGCCCAAGCAGCTGACATAGTCTGTAATCGGCTCTTGAAAAGAGCAAACATCTGTATAATCAGGATCAAAGGTTGGGAACAGGAACGGAGGGTGACATTTGCAGACGTTGAACATCTGCTTAGCGAAACATTTGTGTGCACAGAGATGATGTGGGTAATTATCGGATCGACAACTTTCGCTCAGCGTTTCAGAATGCTTGAACACCCGATCGATATGAGTGTTCAGCTTAGTTTCGAAGCCCGGCCGTGCAACAGTTTCCAGTCCATAACTCCTCATAACTGCTTGGACCTTGGAGAAGTCGTCGCTTTCGAATTTAGGGCTTTGGATTGTGGCTGACCAAACCAAAAATAGTTTGACTAACTTCAACATTGGGCCATTACTGAACAACCATCCAAATTCAAGGTGAATCTCAGGTTCATTTACGTGTACACCAGAGAGCTCCATATGAAAGTCTCCAAAGACACCAGGCACTTTCCAAAAACCAACAACTCAACGAAAATTGAGGAGGGGTAATACAGTCAGGTTTAGCTTATGTTGGTGGGCAGGCCCCTTGCCTCGCACACCTGTTACATGTATGGTGACGGTGACCTGGAAAGTTTCCCATATTACTGTTGGAAAGTCCGGGGTTTAAAATTAATTCAGATGCAAGTCAAGTCCATTATCTAAAAACCTGGACAGTAGGTTCAGGTTGAAGTCCACTGATGATTTCAAAAACTGTGGGAATTTTGCACTGCTCGACTCTTTTCTGAGCTATGTAAGCCTGTCTACTAGCAATGAAAGACAAAGACCACATTTTATGGGGCAGAAGTTTCATTACTAACATATTCAATTTGAGAAGTAGGCGTAAAAACAAGAAACGATTTAAATTTTGTGCAATCATAACGAAAATTTAACAAATTTTGAGTAAAATTTCACTCAAGATTTGAACCTGTTGAGTGAGCCCACTACGTTTTATGAAACAGGTTCAATCCAGCTGAAGCAAAATAGGTTCAGGTTTTATAGCAAAAGTAATGTATTCCCGCCATTTTGTATTCCTAAGAAGTCGGTCGGTCGGTCGGTCGGTCGGTCGGTCGGTCGGTCGGTCGGTCGGTCGGTCGGTCGGTCGGTCGGTCGGTCGGTCGGTCGGTCGGTCGGTCGGTCGGTCGGTCGGTCGGTCGGTCGGTCGGTCGGTCGGTCGGTCGGTCGGTCGGTCGGTCGGTCGGTCGGTCGGTCGGTCGGTCGGTCGGTCGGTCGGTCGGTCGGTCGGTCGGTCGGTCGGTCGGTCGGTCGGTCGGTCGGCCAATAAGTCTAGGTTCAGTTGAACTTGCCAGCAGTTTCCCTTATGTGGGAGGTCGACCATGACAATTTTAGAAAAAACTTACAGAAAAACCTGTCTGTAAATAAACGTATACTGTATGCAGTAACAAAAAACGCCGTTTGAGTTGTTCGTTTTTATGTAGCTTTGATGGCGACAGCCTCCTGTACCACCCGCTCAGACCAGAGAAATACTCGGCCTCAGTTCCAAGCTTTTGCATTAAAAGTTTAGTAGTTACATTGGGCAGACTGTCAAGATGTCGGCTGATGTCTAACAGCAGTGTGGAGTAGTTGTCTCGTTTCAACAGTGGAATGAAGGTAGAGCTAACCTTCAAGCAATGGAAAAATGTAAATCAGCAATATGGATGTAATAATAATGTAAACCAGTAATAAATAAAATGTAATGTGCTGGCAACGGAACTTCACAAAGTTGGATTTCTGATCCAATGCAGTAACCATTATGCTACACTCTATCAACAGAAGCTTATTATGCTACACTTCTATGGCTTTAATTAAAAGTATACACTATACAGTGTTTTGTATTAGAATTCGTCCATTATGTTTATTTAATATAATTTATATACCTGCGATAAAAGTACATAAGTTGTACTGCGCGACCATTTTTGCTCAAAGAAGTTGTCCGATTGAAGTTGGCGCCAGAATTCATCTTCGATAAATTTGTCTGCAAGTTCAATTTCAGCTTTACTCCACTTACGATAGAAAATCTTCCCAGAACTCTGATTCAGAAGGGCCGAGTAGTTGCGAATGAAGTCCAGATAAAATACACGTCTCGGTATAAGCACTCTAACAATTAAATCGAATGTAAAGTTGAGCTCAGTAATTCTATCCTTTCCAACGATGTCTGCCCTGATAATCGTGGGCTGGGCGACATTTTCGGAGATAATCTTGGCAGTGTCTCTAACTGTCAAAACGGCGAACCCAGTCAACACCACATACCAGACAAGAACCTCCCATTTAAATTTTGCGGTATCAATCAGCGAAAATCCTGCAATCGGAGTGCTGGAGTAGAACTTATTCTTCTGCAGCCAGTGAAACACTGGATTCAGTTTTCTAAGGTTCGGTTTATGATTACTGCCGTTCGCTTCCATTTTTCGCAAACATAAAACAGCAACTGCCAGTTAAGAGTTGGGATGCGGCAGTCTTAACAGCAGGGTACCGCCACAAACTGGAATGCCACCTCTCTGACTGATTTCTCACAGTAGGCTTGTTTTTTGCATTCTCTGTGACCATCTCTTTTTTCGATCTTTATACCTTTTCATACTAAAAGATAACACCAGTTTTAAAATTTTAACGGCTACTGTTAAGTGGTAGATGTTGTATTCGTGGGCCGAGTTTGAGGTGATACAAGGTGGCCAAGCATTCCAAACAAGGGTTTATTGGGAACGATCGCCCAATAACAGTAACAATCAATAACAATGAAGAAGTAGGTATAGGGTACTCACGGGGAGCCACTGGGGGAGACTGTAGAGAGGGATAAGCATACGAGGGATAGCACACGAGAGCACAACGAGTGCACAACGTGAACACTGCAGAGCAGGCTGCTTATATACGGCCATGAAACGTTCCAGAAATTTCTGGTCAGAGTAGGAGATAAGAAAGAGGGACTGACCTTTTCCAGAACATTCTATACATAAAAGGCACGCATACACAGACTATTAGCACCCCGCCACCTACATGTATAGTCTAACAGCACTATGTAGTAACAGAGTGTAACTACACCACCTCCCCACCAGCCTAAGGTTGCAAAGAGAGGAGATCACTCATGGGCTTGTCAGGTACGTATTCATCTGCTGTTGGAGCACGCCAGTTCTTTCGAGTCTTGGGCTTTGGCTGGGAACTTTGAGCTTCACCCGAGTTGGCAGTTGTCTCCGGAACTTTTCAGGTCGGTCAGTCAGAGAGACTAAGCCATAGACGAATCGGTTCCTTTTATGGCTTACCTCTCCGACTATGGCAATGATGTTCCATCGATGGCTATTGAACGTCTACTTAGCCATACATGGCTACTTAGCCCTCTATGGCTACTTAGCCCTCTATGGCTACTTAGCCTTCTATGGCTACCACTCTTCCACAGCATAGCCAACTATGGCTATGTAGCCATCTATGTCTACATAGCCATCTATGGCTACGTAGCCGTAGATGGCTAAAAAGGCGGGGCCTCCTCGAGTTTAGCCATAGATGGCTACATAGGCATAGATGGCTACGCATCAACATAGCCATCTATGGCTACATAGCCATCTATGGCTAAAAGTGTGGGGCCACCTCGATTTTAGCCATAGATGGTTACATAGCCATATATAGCTACGTAGCCATAGATGCCTATGTAGCCATAGTTGGCTACCGCTCTTTCACAGCATAGCCAACTATGGCTACTTAGCCATCTATGGCTACGTAGCCATCTATGGCTAAAAGTGGGCAGACCCTGTTTTTGTAGTCATAGATGGCGAAATTAGCCATAGATGGCTATGTTGATACATATTTGGCTGAAAGTGAGCGGGGCCTGCCTTTGTAGTCATAGATAGCTACTTAGCCCTCTATGGCTACCCCGTTCAGGCAGACCAAACTCCGATTGGAGTAGTTTTCTGATGGTTCAACATGAGTCCCTCGCATGACAGGACCGAATGTTATGACTTTTCATGGTGGGACCCTAACTGGGAAGATTTGTCATCAGTAAGAAGTGCGCCAAATTCAAATCACTCAGGTACTGGCACCTTCTACTGAACCTAAATCGTCTTCATCCTCCAGGCCACCTCTGCCATTCGCTGACTTCCAGATCGTACCAGAACCACTTCGATCATCCAGCCGGCCACTTACGATTTGCACATCATCAATCTTCGCCGAAGTACTATCCTGGGAATCTGCCGATTTGGAGTCAAAGAAGGTGAAGCTGCCGATTTTCCTTCAGCTTTCCACGATTCCCACTCTTCTAGCTTCTGTACTTCTTCAACAAACTCTCTCCTTCCAGCCACACCACTTTGATCTACTTTAAATCGTCCCGCCGAAGTACTATCCTGAGAATCGGCCGATTTGGAGTGGAAGAAGGTGAAGCTGCCGATTTTCCTTCAGCTTTCCACGATTCCCACTCTTCTAGCTTCTGTACTTCTTTGCATGGTTTCTCCTTTGAGGCACACCACTTCGATCCACTTCAAATCGCGCCGCCAAAGTACTATCCTGAGAATCGGCCGATTTGGAGTGAAAGAAGGTGAAGTTGCCGATTTTCCTTCAGCTTCTTCGAGGCACACCACTTCGATCCACTTAAAATCGTCCCGCTGAAGTACTATCCTGAGAATCGGCCGATTCGGAGTGGAAGAAGGTGAAGCTTCCGATTTTCCTTCAGCTTTACATTGTTTTAAGTCTTGTAGCTTCCATACTGCTTTAATACCTTGTGGGCCTCCAGCCACACCGCTTCTAATCCACTTTGAATCGTCCTGCCGAAGCACTGCCCCAGAATCGGCTGAGTTAGGAGTGGCAAGAGGTGAAGCTGCCGATTTTCCTTCAACTTTCCGTTATTTTAACTACTGCTTCAAATACAAAGTTTGCATCAAATATGCTTACTACAATATCCGATCCAATCGGGACCATCATATTCAGACTTAGCTAAGCGAGAGCTTTTGATTGAGTACCTACATGCCTATGTTACGACGCAGCGTTAAAAAGTTAGAAAATTTGCATAAAAAGTTTGCATATTCAAAATGTCAATTTTTACGTAGCCATCTATGGCTACATAGCCATCTATGGCTATGTAGCCTTTTATGGCTAAAATGGCTCAATTGTTTTTAGCCATAAAAGGCTACATAGCCATAGAAGGCAATGTAGCCATAGATGGCTACGTAAAAATTCGATAGCCATCTATGGCTACTCTCAAAATGAAACTGAAATTGCTGATCGGCAAATTCCGAATTTCAGTTTCATTTTGAGAGTAGCCATAGATGGCTATCGAATTATACATAGCCATCTATGGCTACATAGAATTCGATAGCCATCTATGGCTACTCTCAAAATGAAACTGAAATTCGGAATTTGCCGATCAGCTATTTCAGTTTCATTTTGAGAGTAGCCATAGATAGCTATCGAATTTTTGTGTAGCCATCTATGGCTACATAGCCATCTATGGCTATGTAGCCTTTTATGGCTAAAAACGATTGAGCCATTTTAGCCATGGAGGGCTATGTAGCCATAGATGGCTATGTATAATTCGATAGCCATCTATGGATACTCTCAAAATGAAACTGAAATTCGGAATTTGCCGATCAGCAATTTCAGTTTCATTTTGAGAGTAGCCATAGATGGCTATCGAATTTTTACGTAGCCATCGATGGCTACATAGCCTTCTATGGCTATGTAGCCTTTTATGGCTAAAAACGATTGAACCATTTTTGCCATGGAAGGCTATGTAGCCATAGATGGCTATGTATAATTCGATAGCCATCTATGGCTACTCTCAAAATGAAACTGAAATTCGGAATTTGCCGATCAGCTATTTCAGTTTCATTTTGAGAGTAGCCATAGATAGCTATCGGATTTTTGTGTAGGCATCTATGGCTATGTAGCCTTTTATGGCTAAAATCGATTGAGCCATTTTAGCCGTGGAAGGCTACGTAGCCATAGATGGCTACGTAAAAATTGACATTTTGAATATGCAAATTTTTTATGCAAATTTTCTAACTTTTTATCGCTGCTTCGTAACACAGGCATGTAGGTACTCAATCAAAAGCTCTCGCTTAGCTAAGTCTGAATATGATGGATCGGATCGGATACTGTAGTAAGCATATTTGATGCAAACGTTCTATTTGAAGCACTAGTTAAAATAACGGAAAGTTGAAGGAAAATCGGAAGCTTCACCTTCTTCCACTCCGAATCGGCCGATTCTCAGGATAGTACTTCGGCGGGGCGATTTGAAGCAGATCGAAATGGTGTGCCTCGAAGAAGCTGAAGGAAAATCGGCAGCTTCACCTTCTTACACTCCAAATCGGCCGATTCATGGGATAGTACTTCGGCGGCGCGATTTGAAGTGGATCGAAGAGGTGTGCCTCAAAGGAGAAAGCATGTCAAAGAAGTACAGAAGCTAGAAGATTGGGAATCGTGGAAAGCTGAAGGAAAATCAGCAGCATCACCTTCTTCCACTCCAAATCGGCCGATTCTCGGGATAGTACTTCGGCGGGACGATTTAAAGTAGATCAAAGTGGTGTGGCTGGAAGGAGAGAGTTTGTTGAAGATGTACAGAAGCTAGAAGAGTGGGAATCATGGAAAGCTGAAGGAAAATCGGCAGCTTCACCTTCTTCCACTCCAAATCGGCCGATTCTCAGTATAGTACTTCGGCGGCACGATTTAAGGTAGATCAAAGTGGTGTGGCTGGAAGGAGAGAGTTTGTTGATGAAGTGCAGAAGCTAGAAGAGTGGGAATCGTGGAAAGCTGAAGGAAAATCGGCAGCTTCACCTTCTTTGACTCCAAATCGGCCAATTCCCAGGATAGTACTTCGGTGAAGATTGATGACATGCAAATCGTGAGTGGCGGGCTGGATGATCGAAGTGGTTCTGGTACGATCTGGAAGTTAGCGAATGGCAGAGGTGGCCTGGAGGATGAAGACGATTTAGGTTCAGTGAAAGTGCCAGTACTTGAGTGATTTGAATTTCGCGCACTTCTTACCGATGACAAGTCTTCCCGGTTAGGGTCCCACCACGAAAATTCATAACATTCGGTCCTGTCATGCAAGGGGCTCATTGGCCCATCAGAAAACTACTCCAATTGGAGTTTGGTCTGCCCAAACGGGGTAGCCATAGAGGGCTAAGTAGCCATCTATGACTACAAAGGCAGGCCCCGCTCACTTTCAGCCAAATATGTATCAACATAGCCATCTATGGCTATGTAGCCACCTATGACTACAAAAACAGGGTCCGCCCACTTTTAGCCATAGATGGCTATGTAGCCATAGATGGCTACATAGCCATAGATGGCTAAGTAGCCATAGTTGGCTATGCTGTGGAAGAGTGGTAGCCATAGAAGGCTAAGTAGCCATAGTGGCTAAGTAGCCATAGAGGGCTAAGTAGCCATATATGGCTAAGTAGGCGTTCAATAGCCATCGATGGAACATCATAGCCATAGTCGGAGAGGTAAGCCATAAAAGGAACCGATTCGTCTATGGCTTAGTCTCCCTGACTGTCGGTGCCTCACCAGCATCGTCATCCTCTTCGACTCTATAGTGTGGATGAAGTTGTTCAATGTGTCTGCGCCAAGCTGGGCCTCTTGGGAACACATGAACCTTGACTGATCGAGTTCCAAACACTTTAGTGACCATGGCTGGAACCCATCGTGGATCCTTGTTGCGGCGAGTGCCATAGTAGAGAACGTAGCATGGCGCTCCAACAGGGAAACGGAAGGTGAGCGTGGCTACCACTGGGCGTACCACCTCTTGACATTGAGACTTCATGTCCTGCTTGGATTCCTTTCTTTGAGCCATGTGTACAGGAGAGGGCAGAAGAGTGTCAATCTTGCACCGAATTCGTCTTCCATTGAGGAGCTCACTGGGAAAGTATCCAGTGGAGAGGGGTTCTCCGGTAGTGCTTGAGGAATTCCTGCAGGGCTGCTTTTGGGGGAAGTGAGGACTTCTTGAGAGCTTGCTTGAATGTCTGGACCAAGCGTTCAGCAGCAACATTGGTGCTGCCGTGGCATGGTGCTCCAGTGAGGTGAGTGATGCCTCTGGTCTTGCACCAATCCTTGAACTCTTCTGACATGAAGGTGACAATGGACAATGGTCTGTGACAATGGTGTGGGGTAGCCAAAGTGAGCGAAATCCTCTTCGAGCAGGGTTGTGGTTACCCTGGTCAAAGTTGAGGATGTAGCATGGATGCAGGGATGCTTGGAGTAAGCGTCAATCATCACAAGCCAGTTCTGTCCAATGAAGTTGATGGCACGATCAAGATGAACACGGCTCCACGGCTTCTCTGGGGGCATCCAGGGATGGATCGCAGGTTGGGCAGGCTTGTTCGTATGCTCAGCGCATGCTGTACAGTGACAAGCCATATCCGTGATCACTTGATCGATTCCAGGCCAGCAGACTGGAGAATGAGCGAGCTGCTTCATGTATTGCATGCCAAAATGTCCGGCATGCAGAAGTTGTAGGACTGGAGCATGCAGGCGTTTTGGGATGACCAGCCGGGATCCATAGAGTAGACATCCATTGCAGATGGATAGAGATGGAGCCAGCTTCCTGAAGGCTTTGACTGTGGGGTTTGGGACTAAAAAAACGCTCAAAAATTGAAAAACTCGCAATTTTTTCGCTAAAAATCGCTGATTTGGGCTGAAATACAGCTAAAAAGTGCTGTTTGCAGGAGATTTTCGAAATTTTTGTGTCTGAAATTGTAAAAAATCGCAAAAATTTGCACAAAAAATTACTTGCCAGAAAAATCGGAAGGGGGTCGGAAAAATCGTCTCGGGGGAGTGGTCCCCCCGGGGGTCTGGCCTAATCAGGGTTGGGGGCGAACCCCCAGAGCCCCCTGTTATGTATGTATGTATGTATGTATGTATGTATGTATGTATGTATGTATGTATGTATGTATGTATGTATGTATGTATGTATGTATGTATGTATGTATGTATGTATGTATGTATGTATGTATGTATGTATGTATGTATGTATGTATGTATGGGTTGGGGGTAAAGAATGCAACCGAATACAAAATACCGAATACTGAATAGGATTTCTGGAACCGAATAATACCGAATAGTAGGAATCTGAAGCTATCTGAGCAGTAAATTATACCATTTTCTCATGAATGATCTAAGCTCTGATTTGTACACGATTTACTCGTTAAGTATGTCAAGAAATAAAAGAAGCCTGTTTCAGACAACCGCTTAAATTCGTTGAAAAAATTTAGGGTAATTTTAATTCAATCAAACAGTGTAATCCCCAGTTGTGTAACCAAAAAGCAGTCAGATTATTTATATACAAAATTAGTGCAATTTTCATGAAAATATGCGTGAAAAAGAATCAAAATATTGTTCTTTATTCAGTATTATTCTGTATTTTATACAGTATTACTTGGTACCAAAAATATCGAAACCGATTAGCTGAAAATACCAAATCATTCTGTTAATACCGACTATGCCGGCCCCAGACATGACATGAACTGCGTGGAAAACGATCTCACACATTCTTCTCATTTTGTATGCAGATGTAATAAATCACAGCCCTGACAGGAGACTGCTGCAAAAGACAAAAACACTCTAAATCGTATGCAAAGAACCGGTCAGCAGATTTTACGTAAGCATGAGAGATGAGATGTCTTGCCCGGTTGCCTATCAGCTCCAACCTGCATTTGCACACGCCAACTGTGTCCCAACTGGTTTACCTACGACGAACTACCATGCCAACTCTCTTTCTTGGTTGCCTTGTATTATTACATTGGCTCTCAGGTCCAGCAGATGGACAATTCTTCCGCCAATTTCGTCTCAATGAAGCACATAGTAAACCTGATCTCCGCGAGCAGTATAAAAGGTGTCATAATGAAGTGGAAATTGATGTTGATGTCAAAACTGCAATAGTTACCGGAAAAGGTACGCTGATGTTAGATCAGAAAGCAAACAATGTAGAAAAATGTTATACAGTCGCCAAGCGGGCAAAAAAATTCAGTTATATGGAATTTCCACATCATGTTTTGGCGTAACTTTGTAGTTTCGTTTGCAAGCAATGTAATACGGTCTGACATTTAACGCTATGTACTGGACACCTGACTGACTGTAATAATCGAGAAACCCATGCAAATTTAGGCATGGAAATAAGGTTATGGAGAAACGCTCAGAGTAGTGACGCGATCGCTGAAAGATCAGAAAGTGGCAAAACTCCTGTCAAATTGTGGAACAATGGAAAAATTAATCTGAAACTCCATCGATCACTCCGGCGTGACAAACCGAAATTGAAGGCTCTAGCGTGCGCCTTGCTTTACTTTAAGGCACACACATGTGTAGAGTTTGTTCGAAAGAAACGATTTCATTCCGATTATCTACTTATCACTGCTAAAACGTGAATTAACATGCATTTCGCGAGAAAGTCAGCTTAGGGACGGCAAGTAGGGTCATCTCACCGATCCGGCTAAAATTTTATGAGCATAAACTAGACCACGAACGATGATCTCCGGCGCATACTAGAAGAAAAACACCCCCCTAGAACCGGAGCTACACCCCCTCAAAGTTGGCTCGCCAGCCGTTTTTTGGCCAATTTTTGGACCTCTAACGACCCAAATTCAAACGTGTGCCGTTTGCGCATTTCTAAACGGACAGATTTCGCATGCGCACCAATCGATAGCTATTTCAAAATACTTTAAATCCCCCACTCAACTTTTTCCATATCGTACCTGGTTAGCGAGTTATTTTCCGAAATGTACCAAAAATGACAAAAATGCACCCTCCATTTTTTGCGAATATTCGCCCATAACTCCAGCCACAGAAGCGTGGGCCACCTGGAACTTTCTTCAAAGTTAGCTCATAACTGGCCAAACATAATCCACACAAATTGGTCAAAATCGAAGGGGTGATGCGGGGGGGGTTTGGCCCCCTCAAAGGTTTCCGAAAAAAAATTTTTTGCTCAAAATTATTTTTAAAGTAGTCTATCTGATGCAGTTTGAGGCGCTGATTTCAAATATAAAGTCCGTTTGGCTAGACTCGGCCTGGATCAGGAGATATTCAAGTCCAAAGTTCCGAAAATCAATGCCCCCTGGTGAGCATATCTTTGATGGCCAGCCTAAACCGAGTCACGGGGCAGTTTGCTAGACCTATTTTAGCCTGCTGAGTTTAAAACTAACTTCATTTTTGCGCTACGACCTCCCGTTCGTGAGTTATGGCCAGTTGAAAATCACTCCTGCAAAAAAGTGCAATTTTGGTGGTGCTCAAAAAATCATTTTTTTTATCGAGGCCCAAAATTTTATTTCTGACCAGCTCACCAGATGTACTTTTTCCCACTGATTCCAAAAATGACTTCAATTTTGCTCTAGGAGGTCTGCTTCCCGAGATATGGCCGTTCAAAGTTTCGCGGCAAATCTGCACTTACAGCTCTCACTCTGTTTTGTCCTTCAAAACGGACTGCGTCGATTAGAGCCGCTATTATTGCTTTGGCTCTCTTCTACTAGATACAAATTTCTTCGCTACATCCGAAAATGACCCATTTTTTACTGTACGACATCTCCTTCAAGAAATACGACCATTCAAACTTTTGCGCCAAATTACTTACCTGAATCGGGTATGACCTGCTAGCGGGCTGTCTCCATTAGTACCGCGTGTGGTCTTTGTAAGGCTGTCATGCTAGATAGATTTTCATGCTTTGTGTTATTTTCAGCTCACCTTTGCTGTTCCACCTCAGCATGCAAAGTTTATTTCTGTCTGACCTACCGAATCCGCCCCACAAGCTGTCCAAATACTTGCCTGTTACGAGCAGGAGACGGAGATCAATGATAAACACAATAAATCCACCCCACAAGCTGTTCGAAGACTTGCCTGTTATGAGTGGAACAAAATTCAAAGAAGAGCACACTGAATCCACCCCACAAGCTGTCTGAAGACTTGCCTGTTATGGGTAGAGATGAAAAAAGCATAAAAACCTTCAAGTTCCTCTGTATTAGTCATCTCTACCAATTCCCAAAAACTGCGTTTTGGGCCATAGTGCAGTCACTGTACTCTGTATGGTTCTGTTGTAGGCATAGGGTCTCCAATGTGCAAACATTTTTTCCACAGAAATTTGCTACTTCATCTTTGCCACATGGTCTGCCACACATTTCTCGTGCTTCATGTGTTTTCATGTTAGACCCATAGAGACAGTCACCATACTGCTCATACAGGAGGTCAGACAGCTCTAGATCAGCGTCCACCAAGTCGTTGTGCAACTCCCTAGCCCTTTGCCTCATCTGAGTGAACGTTGTGCGTCGGACACGTTCCTCAAACACATCTAACTCGGAATCCAGATCTTCAGGTTGCCCCTTAGCAGTTGTCTCAACCAGTTCATTGATTTTCGGACATTTGTCAATTGTACGAATAGCATCAGCAACAGGTGGGTGGGTCTATCAATCTCTGCTGATTTTTTTCGTAACACATAGTTCGGCGTTTCACTCTTGATCAATTATGGATAAATAAGGAATTATATATCAGTCCTTTGTAAAGCTGTGAGTTCGCTGGATATATTTGTGTCCCTTCTGCTGCTGCTGCTATTCGACATTCTGACATGTCCCATTCATCACTGATCATTTATTGTACTTGGATCTCCGTCTCCTGCTCGTAACAGGCAAGTCTTTGGACAGCTTGTGGGGCGGATTCGGTAGGTCAGACAGAAATAAACTTTGCAAGATGAGGTGGAACAGCAAAGGCGAGCTGAAAATAACAAAGCATGAAAATCTATCTAACATAACAGCCTTACAAAGACCACACGCGGTACTAATAGAGACAGCCCGCTAGCAGGTCATTGTTGTTGTTGTAGTTGTAACTTTTTGTCCTTTCGGACTAGGAGTAGCCAACTGCTATAGAGCAGAAAGAGACACAAGGTCCGGCAGCCTCCTTAACAACAACCCTCCCCTTTTACTGTGTGTGTGTGCAAGACAGCTAAGGATCGGTCCCCATTTATCTACTTGCCATTGCTGACTTTCGATGGCCTGGGTTGGGCTTTGTGTCGACTACTTCCCATCGCCTCGACAGGTTTCGAACCCACAAACACACCGCTTCCACGGGTGCCGGGGCCGCCGTGACACACGGGATAGCGTAAACTACCCATGGCCAAGACGCGACCATAGCCAATCGGTCATAGCCGATTTAGGTATAAATTTGCAGCAAAAGTTTGAATGGTCATATCTTTTGAAGGAGATGTCGTACAGTAAAAAATGGGTCATTTTCGGATGTAGCGAAGAAATTTGTATCTAGTAGAACAGAGCCAAAGCAATAATAGCGGCTCTAATCGACGCAGTCCGTTTTGAAGGACAAAACAGAGTGAGAGCTGTAAGTGCAGATTTGCCGCGAAACTTTGAACGGCCATATCTCGGGAAGCAGACCTCCTAGAGCAAAACTGAAGTCATTTTTGGAATCAGTGGGAAAAAGTACATCTGGTGAGCTGGTCAGAAATAAAATTTTGGGCCTCGATAAAAAAAATGATTTTTTGAGCACCACCAAAATTGCACTTTTTTGCAGGAGTGATTTTCAACTGGCCATAACTCACGAACGGGAGGTCGTAGCGCAAAAATGAAGTTAGTTTTAAACTCAGCAGGCTAAAATAGGTCTAGCAAACTGCCCCGTGACTCGGTTTAGGCTGGCCATCAAAGATATGCTCACCAGGGGGCATTGATTTTCGGAACTTTGGACTTGAATATCTCCTGATCCAGGCCGAGTCTAGCCAAACGGACTTTATATTTGAAATCAGCGCCTCAAACTGCATCAGATAGACTACTTTAAAAATAATTTTGAGCAAAAAATTTTTTTTCGGAAACCTTTGAGGGGGCCAAACCCCCCCCCGCATCACCCCTTGGATTTTTACCAATTTGTGTGGATTATGTTTGGCCAGTTATGGGCTAACTGTGAAGAAAGTTCCAGGTGGCCCACGCTTCTGTGGCTTTAGTTATGGGCGAATATTTGCAAAAAATGGAGGGTGAATTTTCGCAATTTTTGGTACATTTTCGAAAATAAATCGCTAACCAGGTACGATACGGAAAAATTTGATCGGGGGATTTAAAGTATTTTGAAATAGCTATCGATTGGTGCGCATGCGAAATCTGTCCGTTTAGAAATGCGCAAACGGCACACGTTTGAATTTGGGTCGTTAGAGGTCCAAAAATTGGCGAAAAAACGGCTGGCGAGCCAACTTTGAGGGGGTGTAGCTCCGGTTCTAGGGGGGTGTTTTTCTTCTAATAGGCGCCGAAGGTCATCGTTCGTGGTCTAGTTTATGCTCATAAAATTTTAGCCGGATCGGTGAAATGACCCAACTTGCCTATGGGCCATAGTTAAGTAAGCTGACTTTCTCGCGAAATGCATGTTAACGACCAGGTTTTGTCTGTTCTGTTTGACAGTTTAGGGCTGGCTTCTTTGAGCCCGTTTAGGAACTACTTTTGCAGTTTTCATTGTCAATGTCAGCCCTAATTTCTAGAGGCGGCTGTTACTCCAATGCCATTGGTAGGAGAGGTGGAAGACAGAAGGTCAACTTGGACCGTTCAGGTAAATTCAACTGTTGGAGCCATGGCATAATTCTGCACGAGCTAATGCATCCAATCGGATTTTTCCATGAACACCAACGCCCAGACAGGGACGAAGACGTTGTTGTATTTGGAAACAGAATACCACCCGGTCTGCAAACCGACTACAATACAACAACACAGCTGAATTATGACTACAAGGCCATGGGACCGTATGACTACAGCAGCATCACTCATTATCCACAGTTCATCGGAGCGAGTGAAGATCCTGAGAAGACGATGGTGATCACACCAAAATGGACTGGAAACTATGTTGCTTTTGAGAAAGCCCGCAAAACGATGGGTCAACGCAGAGGTTTGAGCAAACTGGACAAGCAAAAACTGAATCGCATGTACAAGTGTGACGCTCTGCCAGGTCTGCGCATTACATGGATCAGAAACTACCAAAATGTTTTTGTTTCAGCTGTACCTTTTGCCATCCTGCTCAATGGAGGTTTGTATGAAACAGAAAAATCGTTTGAACAGTACTATCCAGGCAATTCAAACAAAAACAAAAGACTCAGTGCTCAACTCCCTCAGGCTAGACGGTTGCACACTTCAGAATTCTTGAACGGAAATGTCTACATAATCGGAGGGTATGATGGACATGTGCTGAAGAGCGTTCTCAAGTTTGACCCCAAAACTAGCCAACTAACTGATGCTCCTGACATGAACCAACGTCGCTTGGGACATGCAAGCACAGTTCTGAATGAAGACATTTACGTTTGTGGAGGGGAAGAAGAATATGGCTCCGAAAAGGATTTGATGTCATGTGAACGATTCCGTCAGAACCAGTGGCATTGGATTTCGCCAATGTCGACTAGAAGAGATGAGCTGTCATTGGTCGCAGTACAGGGTCAGATTTGTGCCATCGGTGGCTTAGATAGGGGTCATAAATTGAACACAGTTGAGCGCTATTCTCCTAGTTCAGACTCGTGGACTGCAGTCATGCCCATGCAATCAGCCCGATCGGCCCATTCAGCTGCAGTTCTCAATAACCGTGTCTATGTTTGTGGTGGCTATGGCTCCAGTGGTGTTCAGACCGCCTCGTGTGAACGCTATAACCCGTTCAGAAACAAATGGACTAAGATTCCGACAATGAAGAAACCCCGCTATTGGTTCAGTTTGTTGTCAAATGGGAAGAAATTGTTTGCAGTTGGTGGTTGGAGCAGCAGCAGTAAGAGAGAAAAGACAGTTGAGGTGTTTGACAAGAATGAAAATCGATGGACTTTGCTGAAGCCAAAACTAAAGCTTGCAAGGCATGGAGGTTCAGCTGTGATCATAACTTTGTAGGGTGATATTAGTGACTGTGCTACTGGAATTCGGATTGTAATCTGTGTGTTGTCGGGTGATACTACTTGGTAAAAAAAGTTTGCTCTGCTTTGATGGGCTTTGCTTTCACGCAAATAAAATAGTCTTAAAGCCAAACACCCACTATGTACAGAGTCATAGTGAAAAGAATTACTGACGTTTATAAGGCATTTGTAAGATTTCTTTCACATGCAATGTACGTCATGGACCTACGTATCTATAATACAAAATCTCTGCATTGTAAAAAGCAAAAGATCTATGATTCAAGATGTAAGCAAAACGCCCATAAAATCAGAGATCAAACAGTAAACATTCAACATATCTTGCAGTCTCTCTTCAGCCTATCTGTTTTGTGAAACACTACTATAGCAGTTGGAGCCTTCTTGTCCTTAATTCCAAGGAATGTCGAATCAAAGGACTGTAAAAGGCAGTCTAAAGCGTTTGAATCCAGTGTTCCACTGGCTACAGAAGAATAAGTTCTACTCCAGTACACCGATTGCCGGATTTTCGCTGATCGATACAGCCAATTTTAAATGGGAGGTGATCATCTGGTATGCAGTGTTGGTTGTGTTTGGTGTGTTGACGGTTAAAGACACTGCACTGATTATATCTGAGCATTTTTCCCGGCCAACCATCATCAGAGCTGAAATAATTGACAAGAACGACTCTCATGAACTCGAGAACTGCAGTTTTGACTTTAGAATTTCACTTAATTTTCCAATCCGACTATTTTACACTGATTTCATTCGCAATTATTCGATTTCGGTCAATGAGAGCATAGCAGATATTTTCAATCGTAGCTGGACTGTACCTGAGAGGGAAATGAGCAAGAAATTTCTGGAAGATGTGTTTTGGCATGAAGCACTAGCGAGGGACTTCTATCAGCGACATTGGTCACTGAGCACAATTTATGTTCTTTTATCTTGGGTGAGCAATATTTAGATCTTCAGTCAAATCAGGACAAGCATCAGTAATCACTCAAAAGTTGCTAAAACGCTAGCTTAACTCAATAAAATAGGGTAAGTTTATTTTAGATGAGCTCAGAAAGTTCAGTGACACTTCAACAAAATAACTCTTCTGAATTGGCGCGAGACATTGGTCAGCACTTGAAACAGCTGCATAGCGCAACTGTAAAGCGTCTACTTCTGAAAGTTACATCTGAACTTCTCAGAATATGTCAGCTGGAGATACTGGACAAGTTCGATGTTCAGACATTGGCAAAGTGGGGACTGGAATCAAAAACACATCATGACACACAAGTTGAAGTTACTTTTGGATACCAGTTCCAAGTGAATCCTATCCCGCATCAACTCAAAATTAGCCCAGACTGTTTGGATACCTTGCGAAAACATGGAGTTAAAAATCTCTACCAATCAGCTCATGTTGTTATTAACGGACACGAAGTCATGACCTGGGCGCGTTTTGAGCATAGACTGAGTCTGCGCGTTGAGCGGGTATTCAAGCACTCCGAGGAGCTGAGAGAAAGTTGCAGATCTGAAAATTCCAGCAACAACCAGTGTGCGTTAGACTGTTTCCGAAAAGAATTCTTCAACAAGTGCAACTGCCGCATTATGATGAACAGGGTGGCGCCTGGGTTAGTTCAACTCTTACCAACTGCTAACGGAGAAGACGCCTCAGACATATGCTCTTTCCAAAAGCACGTTAAAGGCTTCTTGTCCTGTTTACCTGCTGCAAATAAGTCTGATGCAATGGAAAGGAAAAGAAACTTGATGAGGCAGTGCTCAGACAAATGTCGTGCAACACGACCATGCGTTCAAATATTTGCACAGACATCTGTAGCCACTCGACTACTCGACGACCAGGAATTCAATCCCAAAATAATTATCGACATTATACCAGCTGTAAGACAAGCTTTGTTAGCCTAAGCTTCATTGAAACAAATGTTAAGCAGTAGTGGAGAGTCCTGAATACAGTCCCTAGTAATTATACTAATAATACTAATTACCATTTAGGATTTTGCCTAACAAATAGGAAATCCAAATAGTGTACCGGGTACATTAATTGTAATATTGCACGGCCGGAAAGAGCTGCCTTTCTATTTTATCAACAATATTACATGTAGCTGAATGACTACCTTAAATTTCAAGATTACATTCAAAAGATGTCTTGATTTCAAGAATGTTTGTTCGAAAGAAGAGTTTTCTAGTCTAATTTGATCATCAGTAGCACACTAGAAACCAAATTTTAGCAAAAGATACCTGGGGCCTGTTTCACCAATTTACAAATCATCACAAATCATCACAAATACAAATACAAATACAAATACAAACGGATTTCTGTTTCACCAACATGCCAATTCACAAATACAAATACAAACGAAATACAAGTAGAATTTCACAAATACAAACGAAATGCAAACGTTCCTGTTTCACCAAAATACAAGTGATTTACAATTCCTTCCAATTTGTGAAAATTTTTCACAAAGGTCTGAGGCTTTGTAAATTGATTCTATGTTTAGTGTTTCGGTGCGTCTTATGGTGCAAATGTGACTAGGTGAATTAGAAGAGCCTAAAAACACTCTAAAATAAATTCTGCGCTGCAAACGTTCTCCTACCGGCTAAAAATCACGATTTTGTTTGCTCTCACTTCACCTATTGAAACGGTCGAAAAGTCACTCTGGAACAGCTGTGATTGATTTTCAAGCACTGCAAACAACACAGAAGCAAAACAAAGCAGTTGTATGGCATGATCAGTTTGGTTGCTCTGCTAGCAAAGGCAGACATATTGGCGACAATGTAAAATCGTTACCTACTTAATACCTACCTAACCTTAACCTATATACCTGTAAGCTTATCAGCTGTACACTGACTGACCAGAAAACTTCATTTATAGTGTTGGACATTCAGTAACCGTGAAACCTTGACATTGCCAACTGAAAAGCCTAGTGCATATTCTTCTCCCAAATACAAGTAGTTAGTACTATGTACTGTAGTTTCAGGTGTTCTGAACTATTCACAATGCCCCTGTACCTCCTCATCTTCATTTTATGCGGCATAATGCATTAGTTATGGTGTCATACACCATTCTGCTACTTTTTGCGTTATTTTTCTTCCTCCTCCTTTGTAAATCACTTGTGAAATTTTTCACAAATACAAATACAAATACAAATACAAAGATTTTTTGGTGAAACAGAATCCAACCCGTTTGTATTTGTATTTGTATTTGTGATTGTAAAATCTGCTTTGTATTTGTAAATTGGTGAAACAGGCCCCAGAAGAATAACTATCACTGAAATTTCAGTTTATGCTCTATTGCCTGAAACATGTAGTATAGACTCCAGAAAACGATGTATTGCAACGGTCACCTACCTTCGTGATTCAACGAATTCAGGGACCCAAATAGAGAACCCAGGGGCCGTTTCACCAATTTACAAATCATCACAAATCATCACAAATACAAATACAAATACAAATACAAACTGGATTCTGTTTCACCAACATGCCAATTCACAAATACAAATACAAACGAAATAAAAGTAAATTTCACAAATACAAACGAAATACAAACGTTCCTGTTTCACCAAAATACAAGTGATTTTGTAATTCTTCCAATTTGTGAAATTTTTTCGCTAAGGTCTGAGGCTTTGTAAATTTATTCTATGTTTAGTGTTTCGGTGCGTCTTATGGTGCAAATGTGACTAAATTGAATTAGAAGAGCCTAAAAACACTCCAAAAAATAAATTCTGCGCTGCAAACATTCTCCTACCGGCTAAAAATCACGTTTTTATTTGGTCTCACTTCACCTATTGAAACGGTCGAAAAGTCACTCTGGAACAGCTGTGATTGATTTTCAAGCACTGCAAACAACACAGAAGCAAAACAAAGCAGTTGTATGGTATGATCAGTTTGGTTGCTCTGCTAGCAAAGGCAGACAGATTGGCGACAATGTAAAATCGCTACCTACTTAATACCTATCTAACCTACATACCTGTTACTTAAGCTTATCAGCTGTACACTGACTGACCAGAAAACTTCATTTATAGTGTCGGACATTGAGTAACCGTGAAACCTTGATCATTGTCAACTGAAAAGCCTAGTGGCTAATTCTTCTCCCAAATACACAAGTAGTAGTACTATGTACTGTAATAAATTCGTTCTGAACTATAATGCCCCTGCACCTCCTCATCTTCATTTTATGCGGCTTAATGCATTAGTTATGGTGTCATACACAATTCTGCTACTTTTTGCGTTATTTTTCTTCCTCCTCCTTTGCTTAAATCACTTGTAAATTTTTTTCACAAATACAAAT